>CM046847.1:10270967-10380967 GCA_025618425.1 Heliocidaris tuberculata | reverse complement strand
TCCTTGACCTCAGGTGGATATACCCCTCTCTTTATCCCCTTTCTTTCTCCTCGCTTACCCCCCCCCCCCCCCCACCTCCCCTCCCCCTTCATCCATACATCCGTGTAATATTAATTACTTTTCTCCATTAGACTGCATTCTCTCTTTCATTAATTTTCTCTTTTCATTTTTCTCTGCTTTCTACCCTTTGTTTACCGTAATGGAAATAAGCTCTTGGTTCATTTTTAACCCCGTTAGATTTTCATCGTCAGGACAGTTTTTTTGTTATGAATTCGGGATTTTTACTGTTGCTGTTGTAGTTAATGTTATTTGTTTGTATTTGGCAATTACTCAAAACTGACAAATATAAATAATATAAAGGATGTTTCTTTACTACTTTTCCTCTTTATATTCACCGTACGGGCTGGTTCATTCGATCAACGAAATGAACATATAAAATTGCTACTTACTAAGATTGTATAACCACAAATCCCAAATGTTCCAATTGTGAATATCACTGAGATCTAAATAGGGGGGAAAGAGAAGAAAAATAATAAGGAGACAAGCCACTTGATGATTTGTTGAGAGAAGGTGAATGAAAAGAAGGAGAGAAATTAATGAAGAAAAGCGTTAAGAAACTGGAGGGAAAAGGCAATGAAAATCAAATAAGTTGAGGAAGTATGGGTGAAAAAGTTTACAGTGATACAAGAAGGTGACCACCCCTGGCTAGACAGGTAGGATCCGTTATGTATTCAATTTAGGCATGCTTTAATTATTAGCAGCACGATCTGACCGGATAAACCCACTCGGCAATGTGGCATTGGGACAGCAATAAGCATGCGTGCGCCAAAACAAATTATCACGCACGGGGGGAAAACGAAGCAATATCATGAGAGGGCTTGAATGACGTTGAGGAGAAAAATAAAACGGAACATGATCGAGAGAGATTTAATTTCAAGCGCTTGGTGAGAGAGAGAGAGAGAGGAAAAGGTGGGTTCCATCATGTGTGTGTAATGCTTTCAAAGTCCAGCTCTTTTTGTGGACATTGTCCGGGGCTGACCAATCCACAGGGCTGGAAGGGTCAAGTCTCGCTCCGGCCAATCTATAAGCTCACCCCCGGGCATTATTGGAATGAGCTGAAGAGCTGGAGAGATGGACGGAGGGAGATGGGATGTCAGAATGCGGTCAGTGACCCGAGCACGGCGCACGGCGGAGCGCTATACCGATCGATGGACTTGAACGAGCATCCGTGCACCCATGTTGTGACGTGCATGGAGGCATAGCCAGTCATAATGATGGCGGGGGTGGGGTGGAGGAGAGAAGTAAGCACCCCAAACCCTATCTAGAAGCTTGTTGGTTTCCGTTTACTCATTCTGGAATACAAGAAAGAGGATTTAACCTAGAATTCATTCAGGATATAGAATTTGGGGTTGCTATCCGCGTTTAACATAATTTAGACGTTGTGCATCTGGCATAAAAGAGGGTGGGGAGGGGAGAAATGAGGGAGGGGGCGTAGTGAAAGAGTTGATACGGATGCGTCATAATAGAAGCTAATGAAACTGGACAACCATTATGTAAATTAGACTTGTCCAATCAAATCCATAATGGGAAGTGGGTGGAATAACTGGAAAAGAAGGAGATAGCTGAAAAAAAAATCAGACGTCTTTTTTTAATCTAGAGAGAGAAGGGCTAAAATGGCGGGGGTGGTTTGTTCCTGATGTACGGTACCCCATCAACAAAATAAAAGCATTTTGTTTTCCGGACAAAACACAGTCTGTACGTTTTTGGGTGTTGGCGTATGTGCAAAAATTGCACCAATAATGCATGAATACAAAATGGGTGCAGTATATATGATGTCATTATTCTTACACGAGACATTGCAAAGTCACCCTTTTCCAGAGAAGTTTTATTGATTTATTGATAAGAACTACGAAAACATGCTTGATTTTTTTTTTTTTTTTACATATAAGTGATATAACACAATAAAAACTACTTTCGAAAATCAACTGAAGGCAATTTCAATAGCCCTGTCTATCACCTTTAGAAATGTGCGAACATTATAATGGCGTATTACGTAATCCGAACAAGATTTCTATGGGCAGTACAATAGGCCTTTGAAATTGCCCTTGAGTTTATTTGTCGAAAGTGGTTTTTATCGTGTTATACAATAGTAATATAATAAACAAAGTTTAAGAAGAAAAACAGATCATGTTAAGAAGCTGTCATTTGCAGGGAGTATAAACTTTGAAAATCGTACCATATATATATATATATATATATATATATATATATATATATATACAACTCTATTTGTCTCTTAATCCATTTTCACCTTTTGTATTCCTGTTTTTTTTTTTTTTTTTTTTTTTTAAATAATCTTTGACCCTGTTTAACTATTCGCTGAGGCAGTATCAAGCAGTATGCGGCAAACACAAAGCATACATGTTAAATATCTTGGGGTCATTATTCATCAACTTGACATCCATACTTTCCCTCAACCTAAATACTTTTAAATCCCAATCTTCAATAACTCTAGATACACCTGTTCGAAATAACTGATCTACTCAGTTTATAAGTTTTTGGAAACGCAATTAAAATGATTGATGTGCATAAATAGAGCTAATTTGTTGCCGATTTGTTGAGACGGTTTTTGGTTAGTTGTTTATTGTTTACTTAGTTTAAACAGCGCTTGTATTAACATTTACGTCATTATGATTATAAAGTAGATCATGGAAGGCCCATTTGATTTTTTAAAATACAAAATCAAGATTTTAGGGCACCATTCGTCCTTGATTTGGAGTAGCGTCTATAAAAGTTGATAAACAATATGAACGAGGTGCTGGAATTCCCGGTGAAGTTTGCGGCGGCGGCAAATGTAACTTGGTCTTCCCGCGTGTTGTAAAGGCCTAGATACATTAGGCGTATTGTATAACATTTTTCCGGGTCTTCCTATTAAAGCTCCAACCTAAGCCAGATATACAACTGCTTCCTAACTAAAAAAAATAAATAAATAAACCAACTGAAAAAAAGTAATAATAAACCCGGCAATAAACAATTAGTACGGGTTCATTTGTCTGGGACGAGACAGAACTAGTCAAACCGAGACGGCATCGGAACCGGTTAAACCGAGATCACACCGGATACTATGTCCACATCTGCTCTGGATTACCAGTCTTCAACTGTAATCTAAATCTCACCGCTCTCTCTCTCTCTCTCTCTCTCTCTCTCTCTATCATGAGAGGAGAGAATGTCCGAGTGGTCTGAGAACGTCTGGTCAGTCATCAGGCAAAGATGACCGCATCATGATGACGCAGACAAAGAGAGCGGAGTGTGCTTTTAAATGAATATATATGATATAGCGAGATGTGCTTTTTGTTTAATTTGTCCCTTTCGAGATGCATTTCTTCATGACACATGCTAGAGGATGACCTTTTCCGAAGAGTGGATGGAGGACATCTGTTTTTGCCTTTTCACACCAAAGAGCAAGGTGGTCAATATTTCATCCACCCCTCCCCCCTTTTCTCTATTTTTTTTCTCTCTCTTTCTCTCTTTGTTTCTTTCACACACACACACACACACACACTCTCTCTCTCTCTCGCAAACAAATGACGTGTATGTCCATTAAAAATGACCATCAATGAATAGATTACTATGACCATGGATCTACTATCTCTATAGCGTGACCATGGAAAGCATAATGTGTGACAGGTGTATCCATTTTTTTCATAAGAGTGAATTACGGAATAGGTGCTAGGAAAAGAGAAAAGGTGTCATCAATGTCATTATACCGTATTTACTTTGTGATGAAATCATAAATACTGCATTCAGTAGAGAGTACTTTTCTTCTTGGTTCTCACAGAATCGAATGAAACATCCACGGAATATATACAACTAAAATACAATATGATACTAGCATTATATCTTACTGTGAATGCACATTGTATCACAACGCTTTACAACATCACATAAATGAATATAAATAACTTAACATTAGAAAAAAAAATGAATACTACATGAACACACAATGAATAATTCAACTGTTGAAGAGGAAAGGTCTTCAGGGACCGTTAGGAAACCGGAAAAGATGGCGATGCCCATAAAGAAAACATGATCTGCTAGCTTAGTCAAGTCATATGTATTGCTTTCACTCGAGAGTTTGATGTCGAATCTGACATTTAAATTTTTCTGACGCATAAGAGTGATAATCATAAGCCCATCTTCAGATCTGAGGGCCCTGTTTCATAAAGCTTGTTATTAATAACATCTTCTTCATTTCTATGACAAATTTGCTCACAGCCAATCAAATGCAAGGATTTCAGTAGCTTGTAACAATTATCGTAACTTCTTATTGATGACAAGTTTTATGAAACGGATCCCGGGTAATAGTAAGACTGTCACATGATCAACGAAACATACAAAGAATATTCACTACTAGAAACAAATGACGTCTGCCAACTTATGCAAATTATAAGTATTGTATTCAGTCGAGAATTTTCGGTCGTATCTGACATTTCAAACTTTAAACGTATGGCAGTACTGACCAGAAGCCCAGTCTAGATATGTTATATACAGTTCTGGTAATAGCGGAAACTATAGATCCTCACAAAATCAAACATACATGGAATACTCACAACAAAGTATAAATGATGTCTGCCTAACGATTTTAGTATAGAATAATGTTTCTTTATACTTCCCCCGCTGTTTAATAATTTCTACTCATATGATTTGTACTGTCAGACCAATTAAAGCAATCTGATTAGTATACTATGTTAATGGTAATATTTGTATTCTTGGGATTCTTCCACTACACTGTAATGACGCTCAATATAAACCTGAGGACGATAACGCGTCAACACACTTATCAAACATCCAAAACTTACATAACTATATATATTCGCAGTTATAATCATTTACTTTTATAATAACTGCATCTATGATATTCATCTTTTCATAGTAATGAATTCCGAGTTACGCTTAAAGATCTAGATATTTATTTATTTGACATGTCTGCAACGTATTGTAACTTTATACTTTAACTGTACTTTTCCTCTATTTGTTATGTAACTGTATGCTATCTATGTCACCCTGCCCGAGGAACTTATATTTTTATTTGTAAACTTCTGTCCTGGGTTATATGTTTATTCTTTATTTGATTGTTAAATGTTTTTGTAATAAAGATGAAATAATAAATGACCAAACTTATCAAAGTCGAGCTAGTGGTCTCGACCACGCAATTACAATCTTAAAAATCAATCTGTCATATTTCTTGGACTTGAATTGACGAATTGCATAATACTTAAAAATTAATGAGCAGCTGCATACTGTTTTTCTTCTAAAATGGATAAATGAGGTAAGAGGTAAATTCTTATATACCACATGGTCGCCAAAGAAATATTCTTTTAATTGTATAGCCCAGTAGGAAACTGCTCCTGTAAATTTTTATAGAAAGGCCTTTTAAAGTTTGTCTGAATCCACATCAATATCAATTGCATTTTATTATCATTGTGATAACTGCCATAATTATATTGATAAGGCTTTTTTAAATACAAAAGCAAACTTCATTATTTTTGAAAGCATCGTACCGTAAAACCGAATGAACAGGAACCCAAATAGTTAAAAAAACTTTATTGAAATATTTCTTTTTCAAGGGAATAATGCAGACACTATTCATATATTTCATTCATGACTAATGCATTAAATAAACAAAAAATTCTCTGTCATTATTTTTTGGGGAAAATTATTAAGGATTTTTTAAAAGAAATACACTCACACAAGAACTGATATGCTAAACATCAATTTATTTAGTGTACGATAAAAGAGCAATGTGGGTGAAAATGCCTTGCTTAAGGGCATAAGTGACGTACCGGGGATTGAACCCACGACCTTCACATTTCTAGTCAAGTGTTTTTAATCACTGGACGACACCTCTACAATAATGTCCGATATTCAATTGCACGATTATTCATTCTTCACGATCTTTCTCAGATGAAGCCCTATTGTCGAGAAATGTTATTGTTTTCCCTTTTTGTAAAGATGAAATTTAATTTTCCTAGGTTTTAAGATAATAGGTCCTAATCATATTATCACTATTTTATCATTTTCCTCCCATATTGATAAGAAATTTATCTTCATTCATTTATGCAATTTATCCATCTCTTCTTTGGTCACGTTGGTCGGCCTCTCGTTCTCTTCCCTCTCCTTGCTCGTCAGCCCATTTGACAGGTTGATTTCCGCTTGTCCTCTTTACAAAACAAAAATGACACAAAATGGCATCTCCTTTCCTCATTAAAAAAATGAATATTGCTTAATGGTCAGTCTCTTTAATCGCTTGGAGTTTCAAATCTGTTGAAGCAATTTGCAAGTCGTCACTTTACTCCTTTAATACTGTCATTAAACCCCAGCCATTAACCTAAATATTGGATTTTAAAATATAAATGAATGAAAGTATAAATTATACTCTCCATGTAAATTGAGTAATAATTATTCTTTTCGTATAGTAACAAACTGTACGTGAAACCCAATTAAAAATAAGAAAGAATAAAATATGTTGGATAAAGAGAAAGTGTCTCTTATACAGTGCATATAAAAAAAAAAGGTACACACTTTGAAAATATTCTCCAAAATCATAATTTTACAATATCAATATGATTTTTTCTTATACAACTGGTGGTGAGGGTCTGCTTCATCGGATGACACCAAGAGTATTGACAATATTTCACGCTTGGGTGACTACTTTTGTAAAACTCGCAAAAATTGGTTAGCGAAAAAAAAAATAACATTGTCTTGAATTTGATCGAAGCGCGTATCAAGCATTAACTGCATGTTCTCTGTCTACTATCAGTAATTGATTTAAACAATCATTTTTGTCCTTAAATACCTAACCGCACTCCCACACCCATCCCCTCCACAGACACACACACACGCGCGCGCGCGCACACACAGAGAAAAAACATTGCAGATTATTGTCTTTCTGAACACAGTTCCATTTTTGACTGGATCATGTCGACGGGATGCAAATTGCGTTGCATTACAGGAAGATGGACCTAAAATGTTCCATTTTCAAGAAGAGAGACTGGGGAAAAAATCCGGTTTTGACCACTTAATGTTGTTTCTCTCTTTGCCCCATCTCTTCCAACCGCTTGAAAAAGCGTTACTGTCTGGGGCATATGGAAAGGATGCAATGTAATCCATGATGATGTCTTTCACATGTACATGTTTAATTGAAGAAATGTTAAAACATTTTAATCAATAAATGTTACTCTCTTTTAAATTCTTATTCGTCATACAATACGTTGTTTCTGGGGTCTTGTAACTTTTAAGAGGAATAAGAAATTTGAAGAAGAAAATGTGCAAATGTTAGGGGTCTCCTCCCATTATTGCATTTAATCTTTCCAACACTCTTCAGGCAAAAATGTGTATTGATGCAGATGGTTTGTGCTGGAAATACACCACCTGCAATGATGGTGGTGGTTGTGGGTTGGGGACAGTTGCGTATCCAGCAATGGGTGTAACTGGTGTAGCTCCTTCTTAAAGGCCCGGGGGGGGGGGGGGGACAGTGCAACATGCTATATTCAGTATTCTTGTACGAGAACGGAGCTGTCCGGATACATTTAACCCGTGTATTGAAAGCATCCCGTCCCCCTCCCCTTTATCAATTTCTGGATACGCCTCTGTGGGTGTGTACTTCTTGGTATAGATTTATGGTGGGCACCCCGTTTCTTTCATATAATCGGGCTTTGACTCTTAACTTATAGTATACATAGTATATCACTGCACTTTTTATTTATTTTTTTTTCTTCTTTGATTTATGTTTGATCTTGTTCTATTCATGCCGATCTTTTTTTATTGTTTGTAAATATTGTGATTATATTTTGATTGAATAAAACACAGAAAGAAAAAAAAATTACTGATGGTTAACAGAAAACATGCATTTACTGCCTGATACGCACTTTGATCAAATTCAAGACTGATGCATTTTTGCGCAAAACATTTTTTGCGAGTTTTACAAAAGTAGCCAGTACTCACTCAAGAGTAAAATATTGTCATTTCTGATCATAGTGTCATCCGAATAAACAGACCCTCACCCATACTTGTATAATAATAAATTGTCTCGATATTGTGAAATTAAGATTTTGGATTATATTTTCAAAGTGTGTACTTTTTTTTTTGATGCGCACTGTATAACTGAATAAAACTGCATCACTCGATGTCAAAACTTTCCTTATCTTCCAATATAATCTCGAATTATAGCGTCCATTGGTCATCGATCCTCCTACATCAGTATTTCAGTAGCATCTTCTTCTTTTAAAGAAATGTCACCTGATGATAATCTTGGTACTAGGGTTATTGCAAAGTCCTTCTGAGTGGGGGGGGGGGGGGATATTTCAGTAAAATTTACCCTTTAAGTTTGACATCCGGTAGAAAAGTTTACCGAGTGCCGAGCAATAAAAAAGAAGGTCATGAGAGATCCAAATTAGCGTTAGGAAAAGTCTCAACAAGTAATACCCCCCCCCCCCCCCACCCGGAAAAAAAGATAGTAACAGTAACAAAAACAACAACATAGATGAATATTTCGAAAGGGGTAAATAAAAGTTTATCAATTAAAAAAAAAATTCTAATACAATTGGGAGATCGTCAACTGAAATGTAATGGGGGAGCGGGGGGGGGGGGGGGGCAACCCCGATGTCGACGCCCTTGCATAATACATAAGGTTAGTGTATCCAGTGGTCGCAATACATTCTGAAGTCATTGATCATTGGCGCCTCCGTAATCGGCCTCCATGGAATGGTTGTCGACTACGAATACCGTATCGTTTCATGTAACCTTAACCTTCGATGAGAAAAGGTCTGGATGAATGTCTGCGTTGATTATATTTTTGTTTAAAATGTCTTTGTCAATTAATCATTGCTTAAATATTTCATCTTCATTTTTGCTTCCTTTTCATTAAATAAAACATTATTATTCCTTTACTTCAGGGCGGATCCAGGTTTCTGGAACAGGGGGCACAATGTTTAAACATCTGTTTCAAGCGCCAAACAATAAAAAAAACAAAAAAATTTATCTCATTTTAGGTGCTACAGGTTATGACAGTTTTTAGATTCCAACCGGCCCGTGCCAGTTGTACCCTCCGTATCCATCAGTGATATAATATCCATCATACTTGTATATTATACTCATCTTTCGTATCTTTAAATCAGTCATCTGATCACCAATTCAAATCAAATGAAATATACAGACCAGATATACATGTATTGGTAAGCTAGGACCCATTTGCACATTACCACAACAACATCGAGTGTTATTTTACAGGATGCAATGTACCTGTTTTTATTGTATCGGGAATGATTGAATAATTCATTGTGGTATAGCTTCTATGTGATTATGTTCAGGGTGTTAAATGCGCTTCGTTCTGCATAAGCCTTGCTTCCCGGGGAATTGCTTTCTAAATATTGCATCCATGGGCGGCACCAGAGGGTTTTTTTTCAGGGGGAACAGGTCTAAAAAAAAATGAAAGAAATCATGACAAGCAAAGGAACAGTTATAATTCATTTTAATATCTTTTCTTATTTTTTAAAATTCTATTTTATTATATTTATGTATTTATTATTACTATCTTCTTTGGGGGCGGTGGTATATTTGGCACCCCCTTAACGCCTTTCCTCATTATGTTATTATTATTATTATTATTATTATATCGAATCGCTTGATATTTTATAGGCGGAGGAATCCAGAATTCATCTTTTCACAGCCAGACTGTCTACGTAGTCCCATCAATTCAGTGAGTTTGCGACTAATAATGTTATCCCTTCTCGGCTTGAAGTAGGATCATTATGGGCTTTTTATGCTGATTCATGGATTCCATGCAGCGTGTGTAGCTTTCCATAATTAGGATCAGTCGGCGGTAAGACATGGATATGCTCTAGATATGACATTCACAGCGAGGGGCGAAAGCAGGGGGGGGGGGGTGGTGTGGGGGTGGGGGTTGCCAGCAGGCTCTATGTGTGATTTCCGTAAGCATATTTTCCAATAACCCTATGGCGTAGTTTCGGTCAGTTGTAATTTGACCATACAGACGAGCGGTCAGCATGGTCAGCTTGATTGCAGCAGCTGCACATAATAACACATCGCATTGAACTTGTAGATTGTCTTTGAATTCAAACCTTGTTTCAATAATGTGCTCTTTTATCTTTCAATATTTAATTTAATATTCTCTCAATTTGTTCCCTTGTTTAAAAGTCTTTTATATTCTTAATGTTTCTTCTTTAAACTTTTATACTTTATTCTTTTCTTTTTCATCCATGTCTTGCCCTTACTTATTCCCCTTCTCCTAATTCTTCATCTCTTTCTCAGCTGTTTCTCAACTCTTCTTTTGGATCTCGAATAAATAAACAATGATTGACTTATTTTTCTTTAAAAGAAGTGAATCCCAGATTTAGCACTGACTACATAGGAACTGAAAATAACAAGTCGTCATTTTGTACCTAAATCATTTGCCTTCCTGAAAAACTTGAAAATGCCCGGTGTTACATGTTAACTGATTACTAACCGTTTATTCTAGAATGCTAATAAGACCTAGAGCAAGACTGATCGACAAAATAAAAAATCTAGCCGGATGCTCCCCCTCTGAAGTATATACTCTCGCTGCAGCTGATTGTCATTTATAGTGAGACATTGGTGACGTCAAGATCTGTCAGTCATGACGGGACAGATTGAACAAAGTACCAACCAACATTCGTAAGGACATTTTGATATGTTCAACAATAAGCACAAATAAATTTTCATTTGCAATTTTCCATACTGTACCTGCTATATTTTCATAGAATGATACCAGAGGTCATTTTACTTGTGCAATAACCATGATAACGAGTTTGAAGGTGGAGACTATATTCAATCGGAGGGGAAGGAGCGGAAAATTATGTGTCTCGGTCAAACAATTGAATCTGAAAGTCCCTGGGCATTGGTCAACTAGAAAGAGAGAGAGAGAGAGAGAGAGAGAGAGAGAGAGAGAGAGAGAGAGTGAGATGGCCAATTTACTATTCTTATGTGACGCGCAAAGTTTACAGTCTTTTCCTTCTCTTCTGAGTTCCATGTTCTTGTCGGGAAGTGTCGGATATCCACATCAGAGTTAGATCGCATGTTGTATACAGATATCCAGATATAGATAAATATTTCGAAGAATGCTCCCAGAACGAAAAAGGGGGGGGGGGGGGGTGGTAGAATGTATCTAGGCAGCTTCGGGTGCCTTAGCCTCACTTCTAGTCATATTGATTTATTTTATTTACATATGTGGGGGGGGGGGGGGGTCCAAAAGAGGCATATGCCGACTACACCATAATGCTGGAGACGTCACTGATCTGGCAGATATTAAGTCGATGATTCCTTTTTACAGGAATATGATGAAGAGTAACTAGGTTCAGACGTTGCTATACAAAAATGAGAATTTTCGTTTGAAATCGCACTCGTATAAATGTAAATCGATTAATGGCTACTGAACAGCCTTTCAAAAGTATGTAAAAGAGTCTTGTGAAGCCATTATTGTAATCTGTTTAAACGTCCTTACAATCCTGCAAATAAAACAAGGAATTGAAAATGGATTTAATTGTTATGTGCAGCCCTCCTCTCTACCCAGCTTTGCTAAACGACATCTTCATCTGATTAACATCATCATCCTCATCATCGTCATCGCCATCTCCGTCAATACCCTCTTATCGTGATCGTCGTCGTTTAAATGTTTTGTTCAACCTAGATGTTTATGGGGCTCTGTTATAAAGGGATCGTGATTGTTCTTTCTTGTTGTTTTTTCCGCCGGTATATTCTTTATCATTTACTACATAACCACGGGTCGACTGTACTTGGCAGATATCAACACAGCTCTTTGCATTCTTGAAAGAAAACATCCTCCCTTCTGGAACATAACCAGCCCAGATGAAAACCGAGACATTGATTCGACTTGGGTGTAAGTTTACAAGTTTTTCCACCGACAAAGTGCAAATTAGGTTACATACAAGTGGAAGGTTAAGAAAGCAAGAAAGCCTTGGAAAGAGACATATGGTCAAGAAGTTGGCCTGGTTCTTGGACGAGATTATCCAAGCAAAGTCTCAAGAAAAAAAAAAAAGTGGGGCAAATATTAATGACCTTCTTACCCACCCACCACGGGAAAATGAGTCTACCAAAGTTTGATATAAGAGGAAGCATGGGTCTGTGGAATCGAGATGGCTGACCGGGAAAAAGGGGGTGCAGGGAGGTCCACTTAAGGGGGGAAGGGTCGAGGTACAAGGGCAAGGGTGAAATGGGGAGAGGGGGAGGGTTATTAAGGTGGGTTTGGAAGGTGGTAATGGAATAAACTTTCACTAATTGCGATACTCGTGTGAATTTACGTGGTTGTGGGTTTGGGGTGTGTGTGTGTGGGTGCGGGAGTGGGTGATCGTTCGAGTGTGAGTGAGCGTATTTGGTGATTTTTTTTCCACTCTTCAAAAATCATTGTAATTTTGGTATCCAGTTATAAAGTTACAGGCATGTACAACACTTTCACGATGTTGAGAATTTTGAATTCTTTTACAGATATTACATTAGATGATTCCTCTGTATTTCAATAAAAGCTCATGATCGAAACATCACAGTATATCAATTGTTGTTTTGAATGCAAGAACTCACTAAGACAGTGAAAGCAAACACAAAACAAATTACTCTTTTTGACAAGTTATAGTAACGTTTTAAAGAAATAATAACATAATGCATTTGAGCATTGGCTTTTTGTATAAATACATGCATCGTAAACATGTATCATTATTTCTTTTTATCAAGCTGACCAGTGGCTTCACAATGTTGTTTGTTGTTGTTGAAACTCTTTGTAAAACTCTGTGGTTCCATATTTGTTAGAACAGTAGTGCAAATAATGTCTATATGGAGATAAGAAAAAATGATACGTTATCATGTTTATTATTGTCCGAGTGAGACATGAATTCACGCTTTTTGTTGAAACACCATACAAATTTGTGTTTTTTTCTGCCTGACAGTGTGTAAAGTAATTATTGTTATGCTTTTGTTTGGGTAATCATTACAAATAAAGCTTGTCTTTTGTTTACACATATTGTTGTGCGTTGTGTGGTTTTCCTTACGGGGTAAACATGTTCTCGGAATTTTATAAAGTAAAAAATACTATATTGTTATGCTTTTATTTGGGTAATAAATACATATAAAGCTTGTCTTTTGTTTACACATATTATTGTGCGTTGTGTGGTTTTCTGTGTACGGGGAAAAACTTGTTCTTGGGGGTTTATATCGGATCATCAACACATTCGAAAATTTGTTGAAACACCGTGTAGAAATATGTGGTGTGTGTGTGTGTGTGTGTGTTTTATATGGAGATATGTAAAAAAAAATGAATAATACTGTATATTGTCATATTTTTGTCCGGATGCTGGCCACAGGGATCGGTGGAATAGTCATACGGAATGTCCATTCTCAATAGTTATTCATTAACGCGCGCCAGTGATCGTAAAAGAAAATGGCAGTATGAGTCAAAGGTTCTTCAGGTCAATTCGAAGAAGAAGAAGAAGAAAAAAAAAAAAATTACTCAAAACTGGAGACCCCCATAATTTATCATAGACATATTTTTGTGGGGATGGGATGTCATTCAGTCTTTCAAGTTGCGCTCGGTCCGGATAATTTATTTAGAAGGAGGCTATAGCGTGTCCATGCAGGACGATATTTGGTTGCACGACACATGCCAATGCGACATGTTCTACGCGGTCAATTTCCTACAATAACCGAATTCCTGACTTCCAATGGACCCAACACTGTACCTAACCATAACCCTAAATCTATACCCAACCGAAAACCCAAATGGCAACCATAAAAATAAGCCTGTACTTTTGGCGAAAAAAAAACAACAAAACAAACAAACAAACAAAAATCCAGAGCGATTGTCGCCGAAGCAAATGTCGGATCACTTTACACACTCTTAGAATAATTGAGCCAAAAATGCCCAACTTTTAACCAACACTGGGTAACATACTGTCCACACAACTATTGGTTAAAATCTGCCCAACTGATGTTGGGTTGTTACACAAATTGGCTGATTCATTATGAGAGTTGGGCCATATTTAACCAACCGTCAGTTGCCCAACTAAATTTACCCAACCTTTTAAGAGTGCAGGTATATACGATGTGTAAATGTATAGAAGGAGGCCTATGATAGAAAAATATTAATACCACCAAAGACGAGAAAAGGAAGATATAAGACACACCTATCTATCAAAATAATTGGTAAGATATTTACAGCAAGTGCGATACTGAAGTTGAACTTTACGATACGTATCTGAATTCGCAGGCAAATATATATTATGCTGATAACTTTATGTAAAAAATAAGTATCTTGTTCGGATTTGTTCCCTCTATTTTTTTTTCCAGACTAAATGTTACTGATAAATCAGGTTGGCAAATTGTAAAATTTTGGGTTGGTCAATTACAAACAGACCTATATAATGTGAAAATTTTTGATATATATACATGTATTTATTAAAAAAAAAAAAAGTTTTGATATGATATGCGTCTTGTTTATAGATACACATAATAATGATAATCACCCTTGCCATTTTATCATGTTTCTTTTTATATCGATCATCAGAAAGCAGACAGTCTAAGCCTATATCCTAGGCAGTGATGAGTTAATTATCGTGTTACCATGGTAATATATGAGTGGAAGAGACATTTTATACGCGTACGCGTCATATAAAAAATCAATACATGGCTTGGATTTTATAGATCATCGAAGTAGCGAAGGAGAATACCGCCTCATCGTTGTGACATTTATCGACTTGTTTTGAGATTAGCAAATATATATATATATATATATATATATATATATATATATATATATATATATATAAATATATATATATATATATTTAAATTCTGCCATTGGTTAATGCCTATTACCAAAATCTTGTTATCCTTTTTTATTGTAAAAATTAACCAAAAATGTCATACCTGACACGAAATCACAAAGTGAGTGAAATAAATGGGAATAAAAGAACTATATTATTTAAAGAAACTGGCAAGGATATACTAATATTACTTAAAAGGGCACATTCATAAGATAAAAAGGTGCTTTAAACAAAAGCATAAAAATAAGAGAAATAGATAAGTGAAAGTTTGAGAAAAATCCGTCAAAGAATAAGAGAGTTATGAATTTTTAATATTCTATTGAAATCTCAAGTTGGCAACTCATGTGACTGTGATATCCTGTGAAGTCATGGATTCACTACTCTACATTTTTTTTGTATACAAAAATGACCCCAAATATCCCCCTTTTCTCTAAATAGTAAAGAAATAGAGTTAGTTTAAACAAGAGCACATGTCAAAACATTCAACCTTTAAAATTGCCTCGAGCATAGGAATAAGGAAGATGTTATACACAAAAAATGAAAATTAATAACTTTTAATAATTTTTTAGATATACAAATATCATTTGGGGGGGGGGGTCAATTTAATGAAAGAATATGCCTTTTTTTACAAGATGTATACAAAAACATTTTACCCTCACTATATATACTTCGAGCACAGGAATAAAAATGATGTTTTTTGAAGAAAAATGTAAAATAATGACATTTCATGTACAAAAACAAATTGGAAAGTAGTGAATCCATGACATCACAGGATATCACAGTCACATGACCAGGAGTTGCCAACTTGAGATTTCCATAGAATATTAAAAATTCATAACTCTCTTATTCTTTGTCGGATTTTTCTCAAACTTTCACTGATCTATTTCTCTAATTTTTGTGCTTTAATTTAAAGCAACTTTTTTTCTTCATGATTGTGTCCCTTTAAAATGTAATTGATAACCCCCCCCTTTTTTTAGAACTGTATAAATATGAATAATCGATGAAGAATTTGAAATCTTTTATAAACTAATATTCATCAGCTACTAAACTGCATATGTCATCTTTAATAGATATTCCTTTCTAAAGCAAATTACTTATATAAATGTTAGTTCTTAGAAAACAAGAATTTTAAATATATTTCAATACCATTTATGAATGGAACTCTGTCCTATCGTATTATTTCATGAGATATCGAACTACTCATTTTTTTTTAAATCTAGGATTCCTGAAAGAATTCAAATCAATAAAAAAAAAAAAAAAAAAAAAAAAAAAAAAAAAATATATATATATATATATATATATATATATATATATGTCTGTGGATCTAACATGTTTTGGAAACAAAACTTAATCCACCATACATAAAATACACTGCATTTGCCCCTTCCCTACGCACCCATACACATACATAATATGATAACATGAATATGGAAGACTTCTTCAAGAATAGGTAAAAGTTCAAGATCATAAAAATTAATGATATCGTGTATGAATACTTCAGAATGAAAGTGCATGGTCCATTATTTTATTTTCACATTGTCTGCAATTAAAGGCCGCATGCATTAATGATGACTTTCATTGTGGTAAAGAAGTACACCAGTCTACTTTTTTTATTTAAAGATTCCTAAAAAGCAATTTCCTCAAAATCCAACTCATGAAATTTGGCTTATATTAAAAAACAAACAAACAAAAACGGCAGCAAACAACTAACAAAAAAGAAATCAGTGACGATTTTGATCATGCAATCTGAATTCATTTCCAAACTTAATTTGTATTTTGCCCCATTTAAAAAAGAAAAACTTTAAATAAGCTAGCTTAGGATGTCGGTATATAGCTAAACATCAACTAAGAGCCCCCCCCCCCCCCAAAAAAAAAAAAAAATTAGATCAATTACATTTTTCTTAGAGCTTATGACAAATCCAATTTTTATTCTATTTATGAACAATAGCCCCCCCCCCAAAAAAAAAAATACAAACAAAAACAAACTTTGACATATTGCTTTTTTAAGCTGAAAATAAGAAGACTGCACTATTACTAGGATCAAAGGAAGTTAACGTATTGCTGTTTGGAGCTCTCAGAAACCTGGACATGGGCTTTAATCATGTTATAATGTTCGTTTTTCTCTGCCTTCGTGGAGGGAAAAAAAAAGGGAAAACTGACCTAGCCATGACCCCAGGAAATCTCGAACACTTTATTTCCCTCTCAATTGTTACCCGAAACCGAAATTTAAGCATAATGATTCAGAAGAAGGGAAATAAAAGCGAGAGCGCTTAATGAAATTGCACAAAGCCACTTGAAAGCAATAAGTATAACATTAACCACATAAGTACTTCCCGTTGTATTGTTTCCTGCTGTATTAGCTACTATACCAGCGGGAGTAATAATGATGCACTGATAATGTTATACATTACGGAAAATAATAATTATCTACGTGCATTACTTTTCTGTTTGTACGTTGCATGTTAAGAGGATTATAAAACAATTTGACAGATCGAAAGCTACTTATCTTGGTGATAGGATTTTATTTTATGCAGTACATCTAGAACAGTGGGAAAATTCATCATGAATGATGAGACCTTGACAGGAAAGGCCGTTAAAAAAATTGCTTATTTTTGTGTTCGAATTCGGTCCTAAGATATTGAAATGTAAACGCAAATGCATTACCATAATGAAAATGATTTAGATGCTAATAGGATAAATACACACAAAATAAATAATACAATTGAATCTTCAGTATTATAAATTCTCAAAATATGGGGCATATATTGATACTCACCTCGCTCATCTGATCGCATTCAAGAATAATATTAATTTCTGCATACTTTTGTGAAGATATGAGTGCAGGGGCGGATCCAGGATTTTGTATAATATAAAAGAGGGGGCCGGATCCGAAAAAAAGTACACAATTAATGAGGCAATTTTTGTTATTGTGTACTTAATGTATGCCAGTTGGGTTTCAAAGGGGGGGGGGGGGGAGGGCGGCCGATTCAGCCCGGCTGAATCGGCCGCCTGGATCCGCCCCTTGAGTGTGTGGGCAGTGTGTGTAAGTGTGGATGTATGTGTCTCGGTGATTGACCAAAGTGATAACAGTGTCTATACACTTATGTGACTATAACTGGTTCATTTAAAAGAGACCCTATAAAAATACACTGTATATGATATACTACATGGTGGGGACATTCATTGCGAAAAAAGAAGAAAAAGAATAAGTCTTAGTTAATTGAGTTAAGTCAAGAACATTATCTGGAACTCACTATATACAAGTATCATTTTTCATGCCTACTTGGCAAAATAAATGCGAGGTACTTAAACTTCTACTAAAACTTACTTTACAGTTAAGTATGGTTTACTTAAACATATGCGTATGTTAAGATTAGATGCAGCAATTAGAGTTGATTTATTTCAATCTAAATCTAAATCATCCTGTTTATGTTTATGTTTATTATACAATATACCTCACACCTTTCTTTGTGTCGCTTTTACATGCATTGTATATATGGATCCCAATCTCGGCATATTGTACAGACTGGGCGTGGCCTATACAAATGATCATGCAAGGGCTACATTATAGCATTCATGCCCTGGGCAGTGAATGTAGATTGCATTGACCTCTCATGTTGACCTCTCATGTTGACCTCTCATGCTGACCTCTCATGTTGACCTCTCATATTACCCTGATAATGTGTACGTGAGAATGTTTGAATATGATGACCATTCCTTTTTTTTTTTTCTTCTCTGCCAGTAGTTCATTTTCCCACTTGAGAACGTGATGTAGAGAAGGTCGATCGATTCAATTTCAAGTAAACAAAATTGCCTCTTTTATTGTCATGATTGGTCAGACTAAGAATTGAAATGAATCGGACAAAATGTGATGTGTATACGCTATACACATTAACCTCGTGGTATAAATAAATGGCCAGGGAAGTTTTGATACAATTCTTGTTTTTTAGGGTCAACGCTCAATAACCAAACCTTTTTTTCGCTTCCCGTCACTATACATGGACAATAGACGCAAAATGATCCGTAACATAATCTTTGAATGCTCTCATTCTATTTTCAATGACCAATGTCCGTGAGAGTTCCTTTTTCCAGACATAGAATAAAAAGAAAATAAATTCAATTAACTTGCTCTAATTCCCCTACATATTTCGCGGCACCTGGGACTGTACTTTCAGAGTTCGCGCGCGAAACTGACAAACATGAATCCATATCAGTGCATGCATGCCGTGCACGAATGACTGCGTAGATTAACAAACACAAATTTAATATTTGAAAGAGGAAGTACTCATCTCTAGCTCGCTGAAGAGACAGCATTGGAATGAAAGAAAAAAAAGAAAGAAAGAAAAAAACATTAGGCCAAGAATGTCGAGTGAATTAAAGCTAAGGATGTATGACTAAATAACAGGCAAAGCTTAATAAGAACGCAAAGTTGTTTTACACGAATGCAAAGCCAAGCGAAGGCAGTGGCGCAAATCCATTTTGAAATAAGGAGGGGAAGGGGGGGGGGGGGGGTCACCACATGATCTAACTTTTGTGCCTGTCTAGTTTTCCTCCAAAATTCTATGACAAGCAAGCAAGCAAGCACAAAAAAAAACAAAAAAAAAACAAAAACAAGTAAGCAACAAAAAAAAAGTTTATCACATTTTGTGATTTTGTGGGGGGGGGGGGGGGGCATGTCCCCCTGTTACCCCTGGATTTGCGCCCATGAGCGAAGGAGTGAAACCGCTTTGATTTTGACCGGAAGACATTGATATATTGATGAATTATTGTTTGTATTCCTGCAGAGTATAATTGGTGAAAAGCAGACAGAGGGTCTATAGTTTGAACTCATATCCGGGAAAATAGGTTAATGAAGTAAGGGGAACTTCATAAGCTCCCTTATAAAATCGGAAATAATGAAAATACTTTGTTAACATACAGCCCTGGAAAGAATTATTAGGCCATCTGCATTTGGAGGCATATACAGTGTGACCAGCGTCAAAAATGGACTTATGCTAGGGGGCAGAAAAAATTCTCTGACAAGCAAAAAAAAAAAGAAAAAAGAAAAAAAAAAGAAGGTTATCAGCATTGGGGGGGGGGGGGGATTTTTACTCAAATATTCTCTGACAAGCAAAAAAAAAAAAAAAAAAAAAAAGGGTTATCAGCATTTTTGGGGTGTATTTTTACTCAAAAGATCTCTGACAAGCAGCAACAAAAAAACAAAACAAAAACACACCAGAATTCTGCTAGAATTCTGCTAAATTGGGTCAAATTATGCTAAAAATAATGCTGTATGCTAAAGCGGTCAAAATTACACCAAAAAGCAGAATTATGCTAGATCTGGCAACGTTGGGCATATAGGAAGTGAGGTAGTGTGTTAAGTCCATTGTCTAAGGAACTAGATAAATGATTATTAACAGCTAATTCATTATTAATGGACTACTACTTCCCATTACAATTACCTTTGTGACAATTAATTACCCCAGGATGATTACCACTAGGACGACTTCAGCAAGGACAAAGTGCCCCGGACAAATTTCCCCAGACAATTACCCCTTCCCCGCATTTTCCTATGAGAAAGTTTTGTTGACCACATAATATAAATGTCTGAGAGGATATATTTCAAGCGTTACTTGTCTGGGTTTGAGCACTATGCCTCAAATGGCCATAATTATCTGGCACTTCGCTGCCCGAATATAAAGTGGTGGTTGCCCGAATATCGAACTTTGAAATCCTCGGTGGGGGGGGGGGGGGGGGCAGTGTGGCCAGTGGAAAAAATACAATTCTGCTAGCGAGCAGAGAAAATTCTGCTATATAAAAAAATTTTACTGCTTAATCAAAATTTTACCCAAAAAATTCTCTGACATGCAAAAAAAAAAAAAAAAAAAAAAAAAGGTTATCAGCATTTTTGGGTATATTTTTACTCAAAATTTCTCTGACAAGCAAAAAAAAACCACCAGAATTCTGCTAAAATTCTGCTAAATTTCGTCAAATTATGCCTAGCATAATGCTAGATGCTGAAGCGGTCAAAATTATGCCAGAAAGCAGAATTCTGCCAACGCTGGCAACGTTGGGGGGGGGGGGGGGGGGGGTAGGGGATGCTGCGACCCATTGCCGAAGGGGGACACCTTTTGTTTCTAAGAACAGCAAAATTACTTTCTGTAGAGTATAATCCTACATGCCAATTGGTTCTGATATAACTTTCTTATTTGTTATCAAGGTTGGTTCTCTATCCAATATGCTGCTATTATGATTTTTGTTTTGTTTTGTTTTGTTTTGTTTTGATGATAATCCTATTATGTCAGGATTTTATATCAATAAATTTGAATTTGAATTTGAAATTGAACTGAATAGGGCCTATTAACGTTCCAGTGTTTTTGCTAGCGAGCAAAAAATTTGGCCATTTTCCCCCTTCTTTTTCTTTCCTTCCCTTTTCCTTTCCTTCTTTTCTCTTTTCTTCTCCTTTTTCTTTTCTCCTTTCGTTTTTTCTCTCCTCTTCCCTCTCCCTTTTCCCCCCTCCTGAGTGGGGGTGTGATACCCCACACCCCTAGCTCTAGCGACGCCCCTGAGGACAATAACCCTCTAGGATCTTTCCATTCTGTTGGTTAATCTGAAGTATCCATCCTTTGGGTATACATGCCTTTGGATCCAATTGTCCGGGGGTAATTGTCCTAGGGATAATTACCCTGGGGTAATTGTCCGAGGGGTTTATTATTGTAGGGGTAATTGTTTTAGGGAGCAGTCATCCACTCACGAGTTAGTAGAAATCAATTTGAAAGTTCAATTACTTCCCACATACACCTTAAAAAAGAACCTGGTCTAATCATTTTTTCCAGGGCTGTATGTGTATATATTCCGTCTTTTGGATTGTAATTCTATTTTGATGTCATACAATTTTCAATCTATCATAATCATCACCACCATCATCACCACCATCATCATCACCATCATCATCACCATCATCATCACCATCATCATCACCATCATCATCATCATTACCATCATCACCATCATCATCACCATCACCATCATTACCATCATTACCATCATAATCACCATCATCATCACCAGCATCACCATCATCATCATCATTACCATCATCACCATCATCATCACCAGCATCACCATCATCATCATTACCATCATCACCATCATCATCACCATCACCATCATCATCACCATCATTACCATCATAATCACTATCATCATCATCACCAGCATCACCATCATCATCAGCATCATTACAATCAACATCACCATCATCATCACCATCATTCTCGGACACGTTTGTGTCCAAAATTCTGAAAGATAGTTGACCATGACCATGATTATCAAATCACCATCATCATCATTACAATCATCACCATCATCATCACTTTTATCATCATCATCACCATCATCACCACCATCACCATTACAATTATCACAATCATCATCACCATCATCACCATTATCACCACCATCATCATCATTACCATTACCATCATCATCATCACGATCGTCAGCATTTTCAACACTTCATTGCCACATTTAACCACCAGTGCTCAAGAATCGAAAACAACCATTAATCAGTCATATCACTCCATTCCCATTCTATCACAACAGCACGCTTATTCCACATTCTACATGCCTGTCAAAGATAAAGTTGAGTTTTGGTCATGGGGTTACATTGCGAAAGAAACTGTCTGAAAGCGACCGAGCAAGGCTGATTAGTCTTGGTGTATACAGTGAGGTTTTGGAATTATCAAAACGATTAGAAATAGACCCATTCTCGTTGAGAGTCGCATGCACTGCACGCAGAAATGTGTATACAGGACTGCACACACAATGTGGCGTGAATGTTTGGGCCAAACACTTCAGTTATTTCTCGTCATTTTTCAAATTTGAGGGAATTGGAAAAGCAATTCTTTTCAAGGGAATTTCATTCTCTGATAAGGAAGCTCAGAAATTATTTCTCACCTTTACCAGAACTCGACCTTCTCCTTAACCCAGAATGTACAAGCCATTACTCAGATTAGTAAAGCAAAACAAAAAAGAAGAATCATTTCACAGATGCTTTTAAATTGCACTTCTCCAAGTCCTCTGTATATTTATGATGAATAAAATTTGGATGATAATATGACAGGAAAGTCTCACGTGTGTCGTTGCCCTAATGCATTAACATTATTAATTGATTGGTTTGTCAATGTGAGCTTAAGATTACATGAAGGTCACAAACATGACATTACTATGTATTCTGTTAGACAGGAGTTCCCGTCCTTGCATCATAATCGAGACAATACATCCTCAACTTGTATTCTTTAACACAGAGTCAATGCCTTTTTTGGTTCCAAACAGACAACATCATGTACAGTAAGCATAAACCAATGGTTGTTATGACAATGCTGATGGAGAAATCTATCATCCATCTAATACTCATAAAAACCTCTTATCAAATAACTGATTAAAGAATGAAAAGCTTTCACCCACATATCTCCATTTCATCAATTTTTTCTATAGTAAAAAAACAAAAAACAAAAAACCAAAAAACAGAATGCCAACAAAACTCTAAGAAAATGACAAATTTTTGAGTGCATACAAGTGAACTTTGAACTTTCATATACTTATAAATATATATATATATATTTTTTTTTCCCCCTTTCATATATAATATTTTGAAGAATATATGTATATATCACATCATATTGCATTCTTTATGTACAATTCTTCTAAAATATTTTCTCTAGCTGTCTTGCAAAGTCTAGCAATTGTAGAAGAAAATATAAAAGATATATATATGGACAATACAGAATTTTCTCATATCTTCTTAAACATTAAGCTATTATCAAATTTGCATATGATAGTTCATTTGGGTATATGTAATATGCACTGAAGATAATTGTTGATCAAATTTATAATTTGAACGGGCAGTGTTGAATAACATACAATATTGAAGATACATTAATGTATCTATTGCTACTAAATGGTTTCATAAACAACTTAATCAACTCACAGAATACACTGAAACAATAGGGTATTGAATAAAAATACGTTTTCAACGGTGAAATTCTCTAGTTTTATTACATCTCTTTTTTTCTTTAAAGATTTCTTGTTTACAACTCATATATATCTGAATGCCAAAAGCACAAGTTATCTATAGGTCATAATGCAGCGATATACCACAAAGAGATCATAATTAAAAAGAAGCAGCCTATGTTTTAAAAATATTTGAACAGAATGCATAACACAAGTGTTATTGATCGCAATATGTTAGTAAAGACTTTCACGTTATAAGCCCTTCATCATATTACAAAAATGCTGGTTACATGTGTGCCCTTTAAGATTCTGTATAACTTAATATGTTGCAAGTTAAGTTTTGTTGATAACACAAAAATATAGGAAATATAGGATATATCAAAGTCAGTATATGACAGCATGTTTTGAAATTTTCTGATTCCATATTAAAATAAGGCTTATATTCCTAGATACATGTATTTTAAATGTCAAATATAATTCCACTGTTTACATTGCTTGATAAGATCCACATCAAAATAATCAAAAGATCAGCCTATATCTTCTAGTGACGTCTGCTGATCTCGTCATGATAATATGATAGCCCTTTCAGACACACTACGTTATCCTATATTCATACAACGTATGGATATACAACGTATTGTTATGAGAGCATTCAGACACAACTTACCATTATACGATAATTGTATGGCAGCATTCAGACCTCGCACACTGTCAGGTTTCATGGGAAGCTCATGAATATGTACGAGTCTCTCCCTTGTGCAGTACGAACTTTGCGGAGGTTTTGCGCATTGTGTTTATATAAGCCCCGCCTACTTATACAACGTATGGATATGAGAGCATTCAGACAAAAATATACGTCTTATGTATATTGGATCATTGTACGAAACGATGCTGATACCATCATTTTGATATACGACGTGTGAGATACGATGTATCTCATACACATTCAGACACATAAAAACATCCTATATACATACGTCCTAATCCATATGTTGTACATCCATACGAAAACTCTCTAGTCTGAAAGCGGGGTAATTCACATTAACTGGATCAACGTTTGAAGAGGATACAGATGTATATATTAAGGTTGAAATGCAAAAACAATCTCTCGTGAATTGTAAAGGTTTTATGACCACTTGTTTCATTTGGAGCTCTTGTTTTGCATTTGATTCCATATATCTTGTTTCTGTATCATCCTTTTAAATAAAGATAGTAAATTGAGTATCTTGTAGTGTCTGATAATGGAAGTTCTTCGTTGACAGCGGTCGGCTCCAAAGACCTCCCTGACTGGAGCCAATTCACATTGAGCAAGAGATGAAACGACAGTGAAAGATCTGGTAGAGAAAGATCATCAAGTGACAGCACTAAGCTGTGATTCATAGGTAGAAGATCTTGTAGGGGATGTTGAGGAAAGTTCTCTAGGATCGTTGACAGCGGTACGCTCTGATGACGTCCCTGATGGGTGCCCTGCACATCGGGCAGTGCGATCCCATGGTAGAGAGGCGGAGACCACACGTCAGGCAAACACACATGTGACCACACTGGTAGAGGACTGCGTCCACCTCCTTGTCCAAACAGATGATGCAGTTTCCCTCAGAAGCAGGCTCAGTGACGGGAGCAGCAGGGGATGCCGTGGTACCTGAGAGGATAAAGGAATGACAAAGAGTGTAAATTATTGAACTGTGTTTCAGAGTGAGCGTAATGAGAGATGACAGTCATAATTGATACTAATATCTGACTGAGTTTTCTTCTTGGAGTATTTGGGGCAATCATGACTTGTGCTCATAAGTGATAAAAGTACACAGGGATCTATTAAGTCACATATTATGCACTCTGGCTCTATCCATTTACTACACCTGGGTAGAGAGAGACAATTATAGATGAAATGCCTTGTGTATGGATGTTCCAACCAGGAAGGCAGGAAGGAATTAAACTCTTAACCTCTCAATTAGCAAATTGAATGAATTAATAAACCAAAGCTTTCCCATATACAATTATGGAATTACGATTTCCATATTCAAATCTGTGAGAATATCCAAGGCCTCTCTGTTACTATGGGTGTTCCACTGTTCTCAGTAAAATTGTGGGCCCAGCCGTAGATGGGTATTGGCATAATGGGAGGGGAGGGGGGGAGGGAACTAGTCTTTCTAGGAGGATGATAAGTGCATTAACAATGCTACCAATTTGGCGGAAGGTGTGGGAGGGGTCCTATCATCATCTTTTCATGTTTCTTTGCCCCCCTCCCTTCCCCCTTTTATTTTCTCTCTCTTTTTTTTTTTTTTTTTTGCTGCCCCTGTGGCTATCCCTTTGGGTATTCTACCAACCCAAAGGGTGCCCAACTGTACCTACCGTTCTGCTGATGAAGTGCTGCGGCAACCTCCTGCCTGATGGCTCTTTGTAGATCTAGCTGCATCTCCATGCTCATCCTCACCATCTCATGAAGCTCTGTCATCTTGGACCTCAAGCTATCCATCTCATGCATCTGAGCAAGAATGGAGGCAAACAAGGCAGGGACACATCAACTACTGATTCACTTTTTAAAGAAAATACCATTCAACCATTTTAGTATGAATGAATTTATTATTATTATCATTTATTTGGCATTTCAAAGGTACAATAGAATGGTAAAATGGAATACAAAGTAAGAACAAGTAAATTGGCTTCCCCTGCTGCACCTCCCGAAGTTGCCTAGAAGAAAAAAAAGGAATGTGAAATTCCTATGACCCTTGGGCCTTTCCCTCCAGCTCCAGGAAACACACCAGAGGATGCCTAGAACATCATATATATGGTTTAATGAATTTAAGTATTTTATTGAATACTATTGGGGGAGCTGGTCTTTCTCATAAAAATTCAAGAAGGGTTGCTGAATTCTGAAGGAACAATTTTTGTGGTAAAATAGTTCATTGAATAATATTTGAACTAAAATGAACAAAGAAAAAAAAAAGCTCTGTGATTGAAAACTTGTTCCACAAAACATATTTGTGAAACATATCAGAAAACTTGGTGTCAATGTAAGGGTTAACATTTTGAAATGAGATTCAAACTGTGAAATACATTAATGTGTCTAAAAATGCTTGAAATAAAATAGAAAGTTACACACAAAAATCACTAATGCTTAAAGAGAAATATGCCAATATTTTTCCCTTTTTTTTTTGGTAGAACACAAAAAATGGCAAATATACAACTTATATATTTTGAAAGAATATTTCAAGTATATGAAGTATTGATATGTTGTTCAGGTTATCACATATAACCCACAAGACATTAGTCATTACACATACATGTATTTATAATCTTAACTGGGTCACTCCAATTAATCACATATGAGTTAAATTATAAGTTTGACATAAGAGCGATAAAAATGTACATGTACATTGCTTATACGCCAATCCACAGCTGAGATGAACTTATGATATATTGTTATACATGTAGAATGATGTGCAGTAATCTTTATGATAAAGACTTGTTTATAAGATAATTTCTAATATAGGTTTTCCCGGTCAAATTCGCAAAATTAGCTTTCACATTCAGTTTCAAACGCTCATATTCAAGCAATTTTCTCATCCTGTTTACTCCTTTGGTCCAAATTAATTTTCAGCCATTCAAATTCATTTTCCAGCATGCAAAAATGTGCTTCGAACATCCAAATCAATTTATGGTCCTTCAATTTAATGAGGCAAATGGGTCATTCAAATTCATCTATGGCGACTTGGGTGTGAATTCTTGCCCCAGTTTTACTTTCCATTTCATTAATAGGCAGTCAAAGTAGCAGTATGTTCATTCATTTTCAAAAGTCAAAACGGTAAAAGAAGTACATAAAATAGCCAGGTTTTGCCTTTTTTTATGTTCTTACATGTTCAAATTTTTTGGCGTCATTAAACCATTGTATTATTTTCAAATGTAATTTGCTGTTGCAAAATGATGAAGCCATCTAATCATAGAGTGTAAAAACACATTGACTACCCTTAGCTTTTCATACACTGTATCATTTCAACTGTGTACAGCGTATTCATAGTAGCCTTTCACATCATACTGTGTGTCTCTTTTTACTTTGTCTTTGTCTTATCTTATCTTTAAGTTTACGATTCGCTTTGTTATTTCTTCTTTTTGTTTATCACAGGGCCCCCGAAATAGGAGGGGGCTCAGGAGGCTTGAGCAACCCCACTTCATATAATCAGAAATCGTTCCGCAGCACTTGCTTTTGTTATCAACTTTGTTTTGCTACATGATTCTACTTTTTTTTTTATTGTTCATCATTATCATCTATTCCTGATTTACATATAGCAAAAGCACGACTTTTCATATTGTTTCTAAATCACAATTGGAAAATTCGAAGGGAAGGAGTGCATTGTTAAATCCATTGCTTAAATCGCAAATTTGCTTGTCTATTGATGAATTTGAATTCCCAAATATTCACAATCCGAAGCTCCTGTGAATTTGAATGCTCATTGGGTAAAATTCTAATTTGAATGCTCATTCTATCAAAACGCAAGATGAAAGTATGCGATCGCTTGCCCTTAAAATCAAATCGAATGCTCCTTTTAGGCAATTGAATGTTGATCTTGATGAGCATTCAAATTCAAATGAAATCGAGCGACTGTACATCAATTCGGCTGCTGTTTTGATGAATTTGACTGGTAAAACCTATACTAATTTTGGTGAGTCCTATTTAAAAGTGGGAGAGGAGATGCAAAGTAGTTCATGCCATATAAATTTTGCTTGAATAATAAAATTCACTGAGAAAAAAAAACCTATTGAAATATACTACTATATTCAATCTACACATTAAAGCAGAAATACATATTTCATTTTCAATATTCAATTTTACCTACAGGGAAAAAAACAAATGCACTATAATTTGTCTCTCTTTTATGTAGAGTGACCTTCGAAAGTGAAATATATTGCCCATGTCCCAATTGCCCATCATTGGCACTCTATGAGGTCAACCCATTAGGGCCATCTATTATTCAAGCATTGCGGACCTGTTTGTGAACTTGTTTGCAAGCATTGTTCACTATTTATGATACATCAGTAGATGTATACCATTAAATGAATGGTGGATGGATAACAAAAGAATTAGGCCTACAGATAACAAACTATGGTTCACGGTTTCATTCATATGTTTGAAGTCCAGCATGGCCTCTGCTATGTTTTTATGCACATACTCAAAAGAACCAAGGAACTGGCAATATTCAATAGAAATTATTGCTTGGTGTGGAATGTCGGTAAGTTTTCTTTTGAAATAAATACAAGCATATATGTACATATAGCTATGTAGTTTACGATCTGGCCAGCATATAGTGTCGACTGCAGAATATTTCATTTAATTATCTCTTTGTGGTTTAACTCTTACTGTGCCAAGGGGTTTAGCTCTCTTCAAAATTTTACCAAAATGTGATCAATGCTTACTTTTCAAATGTCTGCACTTCATTAACCATCTATTAGTTCACAAAATATTGTGTACAAAACTTGTAGGAAATTTATTACCATTTCTTATGATACCAAACATGATTACATTACCCAACTTTAAGCATAGGAATTATTGAAAATTATATTTGAGTTTCTTTTTTGTCCATTATTTTTTGGTTTCTCATTTGTTTACTATTGTTTAATGTTAAAATAAGGTAAAATCTTTTTTAAAATCTGCAGTTTTCTCTGAAAACTTCTATGATAGCATATAATTGTAATGATATATTTAGAATGCTTGATTTATGCTCAAAATTTTGATAAACATTGACCACCATATACCTTTCCTGTGGTCGAGCAATTGGTGAATGAAAATGAAAAGTGTATCTGTCACATATAATTGACATCGGCACTGAAAGAGTTAAACAAGTTTTGTAACATAAAATAGTTATGACTATGGTGAGAAATTTGTATGGCTGTTGTACAAACTTTGTAAACTCGTGGTAAACTGAGCCAAATTTAAAGTGACTATCATATTGTTAAAATAAAGGTTATTCCGTATTATGGCAACCAAGATTACATAGGTGGTTAAAAGTCAAACAAGTTTCTTAAAAAATCATGTGTGTTGATAGTTATGATACATTTATCTATGATTTAGGAGGAGTAATTCAAATAGCAAAAACCAAAACAAATAAAATTCTTTTGAAATTCAAACATTTTCCCTTTATATCAATACTAATTAAAACTCAGATCATTTCTTCTTTAAAAATTCTTAGGATATTTTTCTTTATTTTAAAACAAATGAATAAAAAAAAATCAACTAGGCTTTCATGACTATTTCAAAAGGTTAAATCCTACCAATGAAAAAGCTACAAATTGAGTTTTCGGAGTAACGATTTATATACCCCAATGTGACAGTAGTTATGCTAACAAAGAGAAGGTGAGTTCTGGGAAAGGTTAAAAATAATTTGTGAGCTTTTTATTCTTTATTTTTATGTCAGTTTGGAAGAACATCATAGTAGAAATTTGCCCTCATATTGGAAAAATCACGAGAAACAGCAGAAATGTTCGGGCTGAACATTCATGCCACATGCGTGTGCAGTCCCATACATCCATTTCTGTGTGCTGTGCATGTGCTTTTCAGCGAGTTTGGCTTCTTATCATTTTGATGATTCCAAAACCTCACAGTATACGCGAATTCTTATCTAGATATGATCAACATTTCCCAATTGCTTTGAGACAGTTTTTTTCAAAATGTTATATCGCATGTCCAGAACTCAACTTTATCTTTAAGAGCCCTCCTCCACCTGTTTGGAACTGTGGCTGTTCTGTGAGGGCCCCTCTACCATATAACCCCTGGTGTGAAGTGGGTCATGGAGGGTAACATGGACACCCCCTCATAAACCATCTCTGTTACCCTCTAGGCATAGCCAACTTGACCACAGTCTCTATTCTCTCTCTTGATGAAACATGCCAAGTACGATTGGGGAATGGACTAGGAGATGGGTTTCAGACTCTCTTGGACTCTCTCTCTCTCTCTCTCTCTCTCTCTCTCTCTTATTTGTGTCCTTCTATCTCTGTCTGTGCTGTCCTGTCAGCATCTCTGTCTGTCTGTCTGTCTCTTTCTTTGTCCTTCTATCTCTATTTGTCTCTATTTGTCTCTGTCTCTACCACACTTTCTCGGTCTCTCTCTCTCTCTATCTCATTCATCTCTCTCCCTATATCTCTTCTTGTCTCTATCTCTCTATTTCTCTCTGTCTCTACCACACTTTCTCTTTCTCTCTCTCTCTCTTTCTCTCATCCATCTCTCTCCCTCTATCTCTCCTTGTCTCTATTTGTCTATGTCTCTGCCTCACTTTCTCTGTCTGTCTCTCTCTCTCTCATCCATTTCCCTCCCTCTATCTCTCCTTCATTCTCTCTCATCCTCTTTTCATGTATCTCCCCCTTACAATTCTATTGTGACTAGGCAAAAATATCTGAGCTGATTTTGAAATAGAGACTCCTACTTTAAAGAAATATAGGCATGATACATACCGTTATAAGAAATTAAAATATTAAGCCCTACATGTAAAGGCATCGTGCCTAAGAAATGACTAAAATGTTGACCATAACTTGCCATTTCTGTTTTCAATTTAAAACCAGCAGAGTTTAATGAACAAGTGGCACTTCTCACCCACAAGCAAAATGAACCACATCAATGTACTTTTTTTTCTCTTCAGTCAGCAAAGTTATTCATCACTGATCTTTAACAGGATTCATGAACTGACCTGTTCGCATTTGAAGCAATTAAATGACATGCCTTTATGTTTAGTCCCAAATCGGAAACAGACGGTCAACTACATGGAAATTACATTTAACCACAAAATAACAAAAACTCGAAGGCATGGTCAGTGCATTAGTCCAGCGAGCGGTCAAGAAAGTACACCAGTCTGTAGTTTAAGGCCAAATCCTTGACCTGCTCTCATATTTTTAGAGCATTTGAAAGACGAGGGGGAAAAACGGAGAGGAAGGGAGTGTATTGGAGAGAGGGGAGGGGAAAAAGTTTGGTAAATCATCTTCCCAAAATGACTAAATGCCATGACCTGACCTGATTCACTGTTCTATTGTTAGTAGCATAAGTCTGAAATGTGTTTGTGCAACTTTTCATGAGTTCACACTGCACAAAGAGCCATATTTGTCATAAAAAGTTCTCTCGTTTATCTTGAAACTTAAAGTTTGATTGTGGCGTGTGGACAATAGCATCAATCATTCATGTCTGATTGTTTAACAAATGTTTAAGATATGAAATGAAGATCAAATAGAGACAGGCCAAAATCGTTTTCATAATAAAACTATTCTATACTATCAAGGAAAATGCGAGTTTGTAATGATTCTTCTTAATGTCTGGCATTATATTGTCAATATATAGTCATTAATCTCTTAATCTTTTAAAACTATTAAAAAATCAAAAGCAAACTGCTTTAATCTACATATAAAGGTTTCTATTGTGAATACTTGATTCAGAACTTCAGGTTGACTAATTATTTTGAATACAATTACAGGTTGACCAAATCTGTAATCACTATTTAAGTTTTGCTTGCTTGCTCAATCAAATATAAAATAAATTCATGTTTGTTTAGTGATTAGACTTTGATTGTGATGTATGCAACCAGGTGCGGAGAGTAGAATGTGTATAATTAACAAAATATCTATAATATTCAGAGGCAATGGATAATCCAAAGTTACATAGATCAGCGACATAATTTTGAATCGCTTTGTATTGCATGTGTCCGGACAGCACTACAATTAATTTGTAAAAAAAAAAGAAACAGCTGGATTATTTTCAAAAACGGCACTGACATAAAACGCAATAGGGCCTGCATCAATGCAAAAGAAATTGCTTCGATTGGTTACATCTGTAAGGTACATGCATGCTGCAAGCATGGTTGGTGGGTTGAGCGATGATATAAATTTTATCTAGTTTAAATAGTCACGCATCACCTCTCCAATCTATCTAATTCTTCGGCTTACCACAGGCCAGTGGTCTTAATAAAAGTGAGGAATTATTAATTGATTGTGCTCATCACAATCGTCACAAAGATAATTTGTATAATAAAAGACAATGTCCATTGATTGCTGATGCACAGTGGAGATCTTTGCGTGAAGATAAAGACAGCGATATTAATAAAAATCAAGCAATAAGGGAATTGCTTAATCCTAGAAAGAATCAACATTCGATTGTTCTTTTAGAAGGACAGTTTGGCACAGCGCTACGCAGTAATGTTATCCAAGTAAATGTAAATGTGTGCACCATCTCACTTTCCTGAGACATTCTTTATCTGTTCCTCTGCATTCTATTCTTCCTCCATATATGTAGATGTAGACACTGATTTCATATTCATTTGATACAAGAAGGAAATAAATATGTTATGAATGAATCTGAAATCTGTTCTGGATAATGGGTAATGAGTGGCAATGTGGAATTGAGTAATGCCAAAGGATAAACGGAAAAGCCATGATGGGATTTAAACCTGATCCAACTTGTCCCATGATATGTATAACAACTTTCCAAGATTTCAATTAAAATGAAGATATATATATATATATATATATATATATATATATATATAAGACTGTCTGTAAATATTGTGCACTTCATGCAAATGAAATTTTCAGTTGTTATTGTTTCTTCATGCACAACGTAGAGAGATTATGTGCATCATTTCTTGCAGGGCTAAACTAATTTTGTTTCTAGCTATTCTTTTCATCCCCTTCAGATATCAAAATTTGATGCTGGTTTATGCTTTATCCTATTCTGTATTAACATCTATGGAAAATTGATAATGAATTATTGAATAAAATCGTATATAGAATCATATCTATGTGAATTTCATGTCTTTATCATGAACAAATCCTTGAATCACCACCCAAACATGAGTTTAACTTTGGAATGTGAAAGGGGTATTCGTGGTGGTCAGGGCATGTCCTTAGAGAGTGTAGTATTACTATCCGTTGAGGATACAGGATGAGCTGGCCATTATGGACTGTTGATACATTCATACCAGACCGCTGACCTTCCCTGTGAACTCAACATGACCTCCGAGCACTTAGACAGGTCATCATTTTTTGTCCCTCTTTAACATGGAGATGCTTTTAAAGAGTTCGAAACGATTATTATGTGAGGACAGAAACTTGTAGACATGGACTGTGAATTCAAATCTATACATTCCCATAGTATAGGTTAAATAAAAGTACTTCTTTGAAATTGTAAATAGGACAAAACATGAGTGACTGTGCATATAATGCTATATTTTGCTACTGTTTGATTATAATAATCTAGATGTTCTATTATCATGTGAAATGTATTGTTTTGAAGAAGAGTGACTTTGAATGTGGCAATTGATTAAGCAGCAATGATTTGTTTCAACGTCCAAGCTTACACAGTGTTACCACATAACACAATCACAGGGGGAACAAAAATTATCCACCTGTAATGACTGCATCAATAGAGGGGGCTAGACTACTTAACTTCTGCAGGGCAGCTCTCTCTCTCTCTCTCTCTCTCTCTCTCGCAAGAGCATGAGTATCATCGCAGCAGCACTATGTTTGTACATGTATTTCCATTAAGTCTCATGATCCTATCAAGAGAGGGGGCTATGACTGTTTTGGTTGCCATGAACAGAGCTATCGTAAACCACTGACTATCTTCTTTGAGTTTTGGCCATGAACATAATTTTGGGCATCTTTGTACCGTGCTTTAAAATGTAATCCTACCACAAGAGGGGGCTAGAACACTCGTGGTGGCTTTCAATAGAGAACCAATATCTTGCCCTCTCTTCTGATTTCCCTTGTTTTCTTATTTTAAATGACTAATTACAATTCCATTCCTGGATGAGACATACCTAGAATAAGGTTGGGCTTTTAACCCATATGATGCCAACAAATTTTTGAATATGTATGCAAAAAAAATGTTAAAATCATTATACAAGTTTGCAATCAAATTTTTTTTCCCCCATGATTCATCATGATAGCATTCTATATTTTCTTACTTCACAATTTTTCGAAAACCAACTTTTAAGAGGAGAAACAAGTTTTCCTTTACATGTAAAATGATGAAATATTTGAATTTGGGCAGTTTTGCAACTGCTCGGACTCCTAAAAAAAAAAGAAGCAATATCACCATTCATCATCACCGGACAAGCACCCTTTCTCTCAATCTCCTCAAATTCATTGCTACTTACGAAAGCGGCAGGGACTGCAGCGCCCCCTGCAGCGCCGGACAGTGCACTATCCTGCTGGGTAGTAGGTACGTGGATACCGAGATGGGAGAAGTCGTTGCGACGGATGTGCTGGCTCTGCGGGATCGTGTTGATGAAGTTCATGACGCGCTCCCCACTCTCCGGACCGATGGTCTCTAAACGATTCTGCAGATTAAAAAATCAAACAAGGACATTTCAGCGGTTGTTGGCTTTGTTGTCCTTTACTCATCCATTATAGAGCCTGAAGGATACATTTGCAAATATCATAATAATTTCAAAACTTCCATTTGCATTCCATACAGCCTATATATTCAAAATAACTGCTTTTATAAGTGTAAAATTGCTTTGACAATAGTCATATTTCACAATGAGAAAGAAATTAATCATCTTGGGAGAGACAATAGGGTATTAATAAAAGGGAAGTCCTCTCTAATATGAATTTGGCTTGAACAAAGCATGAAGTTAACGGTAGCAGATCGGTGAAAGTTTGAGAAAAATCTGATAAAGGATAAGAAAGTTATGAATTTTTAAAGATGTAATTGATCAAATGCAAATTGGCAACTCTGTGACTTACCTTTTGAGCAACTTGTAAAATTTTCAGCACAAAGCAAACGGGAGAGCTGCTCAAAAGGTAAATGTATGTCAAAGAGTTGCCAATTTGTATTTGATCGATTAACATCTTGAAAAATTCCCTTTAACTCCTTGCTTACCATCATCAAGAATTCCAGCTGTCCTCTGAAGTCACTCCCCAGTGTCTCTTGGACCAGCTGTCGATGGACCAACTCACTGATCTCTGAGACGACTGCTTCCCGCTGGACCTGCTGTAGGACCTCAGCCCGATTAGGAGGACCCTGGCTCCCATTAACACTGAAAGAATTCATACGGATAAAGGTTTGTAACTTGCTATGTGCATTAAATTGGGTGAAAGGACTAGAAGGGGGGGGGGGGGATTTCACCCCTCTTCTACACCACAAAAATTTGATAACCGTTTTTTTTTCTTTCCTGGATATGTTCTTCCTTGCACCTCTGGAAAAAAAATTATTGTATATCTGTCATTGATAAGGAAAATACTAAAGATAAAGCTCATTATTGATCAAGCACATTGTAAAACAATAACCCACAAATCAGGTGGCAGAGCTTCTTGGATTACTACCTCTAAAGCTTGTTCACATATGCCACAGTAAACCTGCAGCAATTTCTTTTTTAAACATGTGAATGTATGGCAAATGCACGCAACAGAAGTACTCCAGGCATTCACTTTTCTCTGTGTAACAAGATACAGAAATGGAAAGTGTAATACACTTACGTCATTATAAAAAAAAATTTGTAAGCCGCATATGTGAACAAGACTTAAGACCTTTGTATCTTATGAAATATATTGTTATTATTAGACAAATTGTTCAGGTAAATCAAGCCTTATATTCCCTCTGGGGGACTCATTTCTTAGGCTCCTCATCCTCATTTTCCCATATCTCTTTTTTATGTCCTATTATTGTACATTTTACTTATCATGCTACATGTATTCTCCTTTTGATTGATCTTATTCCATACCCTCCTTTTCAAAATAATACACAGTAAACTTCATGTGCTTGGACCTTTACCTGTTTTGTACTAGCCATGGCGCTTGGGGCATAGGCCATCTGTTGTTGGCTTGCTGAGGTTGCTGTGGTTGTTGAGCAGAGGCAACTTGTGGTGGACGTTGCTGGGGTTGCTGTGGTTGTCGAACAGGGGCAGGGGCTTGTGGTAGGCGTTGCCGGGGTTGCTGGAATGGGGGTGGGGGTGGGGGAGGAATGTGATGCTGACCTGGGGCTGGAGGGAGGGGTGGTGCAGCCTGTTGAATCAAAGAGAATGGGAACAAGAATGTTATAGCTATTGAGATTTATCATCTCCAAATTACAGACAAACCCTAGAATAACTGATCACGTTAAAGCACTGTTTCACACAAAAATGTACCCTTATAACATTGTTAAAACAACTGCTCCGTTATAAAAACTATTTCATTAAAGATATGAAATAATAATAGCAACAATAATAGTAGTTCTGCCCCAGCCCTATTACCATGTTTATAGATGGCAACTACATGTTGATTCAACATCAACAGTTGAGATCAAATACACTGATTTTCATCCAAAAGTATATTTCCAATGGGTTTATCACAAGTCATCTTGTACTAACATTGTAAATGGGAGAAAAGGAAAGTTAGAGAAAGAGTGTGTGTGAGAGAGAGAGAGAGAGAGAGAGAGAGAGAGAGAGAGAGAGAGAGAGAGAGAGAGTGAGAGAGAGAGAGAGTGAGAGAGAGAGACTCAGCCAAAGAGAGAGAGAAAGATTAAGAAATGCAACAAACAATAATAGTAAGGACTGATAGAATAAAATATAAAAGATGAAAACAGGGTACGATTTGAGAGTTTGCCAAAATCCACCCACAATACCCCTTCGTGGGCCCCCCCTTAGTCCAATCCAAGGTTGTTGTCTTATTTGCTATTCAGACACTGAGGTAGTTGTTTAGTCATCTGCCAGTTACTTCCTACTTGTGTTAAAAGTTCAATCCTATGCTACAGGTAATGCATATATACAACATCCCTGCATTATACAGAAACTCCTCTGTACCATACCAATGTCAATATACTACACACAAGAATGACACATAGATAAACCCTTATTTTGCCAAAATACCCTAATAAAGGATGCCTTAACATATAGTACTGGGATTGTGGGACTGGCAGGGTTAATAGCAAGCTACTTGTGAAGATCCTCCAGCAATCAACAGAATACATGTACTGTAATACAAGCAAGTGTCATGAGCTGTTGTAGCTTGTAATCTAACCAAACCATTCTTTGTACTTTTGTAAAGGTGTTTTCTTTTCCCTTTCTTTTCCATTTCTATTTTGTCTCACTACACTATCATTTTTCCCATTTTGTAAAACCCCTTTCTCTTTTTACTTCTTTTTGACAGAAGCTTTAACATGTATCATTTGCGGCTGCTTCATGATTAGTCTATATTTCAGTGTTTAATTCTACTTAATTATGAAGGCTGATAATATTTGTGGCTGAACCAAATTAAATGTAGAAAGGGAAGTACAATTTTTTTGACAGGTTAAATTACCATTAATGTACATATCTTTTCAATAAATCTTTGAAAAATATAAATGGAAATAAAAAGATAAATATGTCTATAAAACAAAACTCTATCAAGTATGAACTTTAGACTCTGATACAGAAACTGTGATAAATCTATATAATCAAGGACATGACATAATGCCAAAGATAATCCTCGTCATGATAAGCAATAAAATAACAATACCTCCAATCTTTCATTGAGGTTTGAGCATTATCTTAAAGTGTACCAATCACTTTGACAAAAAATCATTTGTGTACAGCTAGAAAGTATAAAATCAAGCTCAAAGAACTTTATATGGCATTCTATAGGTCAACAGTTATGAGGTGTGAAGAAAATAAAGGAAAATATGAAGGGTGTGAGCGCAGAAGCGAACTCTGAGGTGGGTGCATTGAGTAGCCTACTCAAAAGTTGCTTTTACGCTTAAACTAATTAAACTTGCAATATCCCTTGATAGAAATAATATTTGAAGCCCATAGTTTGAATATAGTATAACAACATGGAACCTCTAACATTCAGAGCAAAATATTTATTGGTGATTAATACCCTTTAACAGCATTACAACATAAATACCAAGTATTAAGCAAGTTATGAGTCATAGCAATTGATACAATGCATCTGTCATACCATAAGGATGTTTATATCCACATCTCGTTAGGCCTTAATCCTTGTTCACACATAACACAGTAATCCAGTTAAAAAACAGAAGCCTCAGCAAAAACACAATGTCATACTTAAATGAATGGAGGGGGGGGGGGGGGGGAGGGTGTTTAAAAAGTATTTGTAACCAACAAAAGGCCCTAAGCATACTCACTTATTTGTAGGTTATAAGATAGAGAAATGTGAATTATTTGCCACAGCATTTTTGTAAATAGTTTTTTGTTGCTGTAAGGCAGTGTACCATATTATGTGTGAACAAGGCTTTAAGCAGCATAATGGAAATTATGTAGGTATTATCATGCATATTTTTCAGCAACAGCAATTGACGATTCACATTCATTTAATACAGATGGTGTTTTAGTTAGTCTGAATGGGACTCTAATGAAATAAGATGAACAGCCTTTGTCAGTTATCCTGTAAAAGTTTATTATTTTTCAAAAATGATTTTACTTGTCAAATCAACCATGTATAAATGTTTCATGCTTCAAGATTTGATAAAAGTTGTATCCAATAGGCCTACACATGCCCTTCTCAAGAATTAAAGAAATCTGCATACTTATGATCTTGTAATTTCATAAGTTGAGGCATTTGGAAGGAGACGGAATGTAAGGTTGAGCTATCTCAGGGGCAGATCCAGGGGGACGGGGTCAGGGGTCCGACCCCCAATTTTTTTTGCTTGTCAGAGATATTTGCCAATCGGACCCCCTTTTATACTTTACAATAATTTTTCCCCCTGCTTATTAGAATTAGGGAGGGGGGGGGGGGAGGAACAAACCCCCCTTTCACAAAATCCTGGATCCATCCCTGTGTCTGTTCCAGATGAAGGAGACTTCTAGTTTCAAGATGAAGTCTTACAGGCCTTACTTACCGGAATACCATTAAGTCCCAGTGTAGACACTGATGGAAGGAGAGAATGACCACTAGAGATCGATGATACTCCACTGACATGGCTTCCGGTGTCCGCTCCACCAACCTCGGCCACAAGAGGGAGGGGCCTGTTACCAGGGAGACCAGCAGTTCGCAACCTAAGTGCGGCCTCGACTTCTCTCTCCTGCCTCACGACGACACCCCGCACCATGTTCTCCAGATTACGGCGGAAGGTCGGGCACTGGAGACGCTGTGTGACAGACTGTTGCCGTGACAACCCCTCCAGCTCCTGAAGAACCATGCCATTCCGTCTCCTTCGTCTTGGTGACTGGTTGTTGCCCTCGTTGGAGCCCTCACTAGTGGTGTCCGAGACATCCCCATGGAGATGTTGACGAAGGAAGCGATCGATGTTGCGTCGTTGATCTCCTTTGCTTACAGGGCGATGACTATTTTGGATCTGGCGCAGCTCATGCAGCAATTCCCTGTTGAAGGAAATTGTTGATAGTTTTCTGTTTTCATGTCTCGTTTAAGAAGTGCCCTGCTTGTTTTAGCAATTCTAGAAGAAGTAACTCTTATCAGTTATAAATAGATTGCTGCTCCATCCCTCCCCATCCCCTTAACTCTAGGTTCTTATACTGTCAAAATGATATTCAATTCACTTGAAAAGAATGTTGTTTTTTTATTATAGGCAAACAGAAATATGACCTACCTACCCCTATGGTTGCAGTCCTACCCCTCTCACCTATCATCTCAGACAACCCCCCCCCCCCCCTCCCTTTCTCTCTCTTTTTCTCATTTTGTTTTAATTTGACTTAGATGATTTTAAATACCTTCGTTGTTTGATGAACAGTTGATCTATGTAATCTTGCTGTCCATTTCCTGAGGCCTGCACATCTTCGGTAGAGCTATCCAAATCACTCAGCTTGGCTGAAGCGGCTGCGATCTCACTAGCACCCACAAGGCTCTCGGACACTCCCTTTAGCTCTACCGAAGCCGGCCCAGACGAACTAGAGGGCTCTACTTTAGGGTCCACCTCTTGCGGAGAGGACTCTCTTGCCAAATCTGTTTCAACGGTCCTGGAAACGCGGCGAATTCGCCTGCTAGCACTTCGAAATAACTTCCTCGCAGACTGCATGATTCTGTACTAAGATCACTCTTTAATCAAATTAACTTCACGGGAAAAAAAGGACTCAATTATGACACTCCCTGGTTACATTACAGCACAGCAATATGTGTATTAGTTTTTCGCATACGATTACACGCGCTTTTATACTGCTCGATCGACAATAACAGCAGGTTGATGTAATGAGCTAAAAATAGACTAGGGGATGTTCCGAGTTATCGGCAGGTAGTGTTTTGATTGGTTTATCACTGGGAAGTACCATTACATCATTGACGTTTATTATAATTTTCTGCGCGCGACTTAGCTCCACTGGCAACGTAACGTGCATGCAGCAAGGGGCATTTAAAATCAATAACAAGCTGTATACTGTGAGAACAGTAGTCGGTAGAATCAAGGAGTTATAACTCCTTGGTAGAATTTTGGAATGTCAATATTGATATAGGCTAATTGATGCTTCTTTCTCCCTATCTTTTCGAATGTCTCTGATTTTAAATTTCATTTCTATTTGTATCTTGATCTCTGAAATTCCAAAGGTATGGATTTAGTTGACTGTTACATAAAAGGAAAGTTAATCTATCTATCTATTTGTGGACAAAATGAATATTCAATCAAAACTTGGCATAAAAGGGAAACTTATATAAAATCCATTAGCAATAAATAAAGAAAAGAAAAAAAAAATACACAAAAACAAAATGTAGGCACCTCATTATTTAATGTAGGCCTATTATGCTGTTGTTTATGATTTTAGCTGCCGGCTGCCATCTTTTTCTCGTTAAAGAAGAATGAACTTTAACACAAGCAGAAAATCTTAGAAGTATATATATCACTGAAAGTTTGAGGAAAAATGGATAAAGAATACAAAAGTTATGAAGATTTTAAAAACCTAAATCGCTAAATAAAATTGGCAACATACTCATTATGCTAATGAGATGCTATGACGTTTTGGTGCTCTCTCTTTATAGGTAATAAATAAGAAAATTATCAGATTTCAGCTTTTAGACGAAGAAAATTGAATTATCAACATTGTGCTTGAACTATATTGTGAGGAATAAATTTATGAACACCACCTATAATACAGAAAGCAAATTTTCTAAGATATATTCAAGGAAAGTGGATTTTTACATTATTTGTATAAGGCAATTGGAAATTATAACACATTTACATCACAGCATCTCATTAGCATAATGAGGACATTGCCAATCTCAGATCTCCATTCATTTAGCGATTTTAGGATTTCAAATATTCATAACTTTTTTTTATTAGTTGTCCGTTTTTCCTCAAACTTTCAGTGATATGCTTCTTTGATTTTGGTGCTTCTATTAAAATGCATTTATTTTTTGGGGTTTCATTCTCTTAAACATACTATGCTAGTATTTTATAGTAGACAGTTTTTATGGGGGGGGGGGGGGGAGTAAATGGCCGAAATCTTTAATGAATGAATGAATGAACGGGCTGATGTTTTTTGCTCCAGAAAAGATGTTAAACAAATGTGTCGATAAACTTAGTCTCTCAAAACCCATGAGGCAACTGCCCCTGACCCCCTTTGCTCAGTTCATGTAATTTTTTTTTTATGCAGCGAAGTCATCAATAGGTTTAATTCAATGTGTTCATGCTGTATAAGATTTGCATACTACGTGCCACATCTAAGGAGGGGCGGCTCCAGGAGTTAAGAAAAAGGGGCGATCCGTTGCTCCAATATTCTGCAAACATAAAAGGGTATCAGGTAGAATGGGTGGTCCTACACACACAGCCCAGCCCCCTAAAAAAAAAAAAAATATATATATATATATATATATATATGTATGAAAAGCACAAAAAAGTGTGTGTGTGTGGGGGGGGGGGGGGGGGAGTCTGGTGGACCTCGTGACCCGCCCCTTGGATCCGCCCCTGCCAAGGAAGCCAATGCCAACAATGCCTGTATAAATCCAACCAAAATCTCTGTAACTGGTTGTTTTGACCAAGATCCTCAACGGTCGGAAATCTTAACCAGTACCAGTCATGTCAATGACTTTGCTTAAATAACCAAAACATTTTTAGCACGTATAGCTTTGTTTTATAGTTTTCAATATATTGCGCTCTTCTTTTCCCTTTTCCCCTCAAATATTATGTGCAAAGAATATTTGTTAATGTATAGAAAAACTTCTCAGTGTTATGAGAACTTATTTTCATCGCTTTCACCAACTGAATACAAATTATCCATCCAACATTTTATCTTTAGAATTATTAATCTCCCAATTAATCGTGAGTGATTCTATAATAAATCAATATGAGCAGTAACAGAGAGAGACACAACCTTCGAGAAGTACCTCCTATTTCTATATGAAATAAGTTATTTTTATTCTGTAATTTTCAGTTTACAGTACAGCTAACTGAACAATCGGCGTCCATCGTGGCCTATACTATATCGTGGGCACAGGACGAAATAATCACTTTAACCCAAACGGATACTGACGTATTTCCTTATTTTTCCTGCAAACGTCAAATTTTACCGCGATAAGATCATAGTTAGTTGTCAATACAGAATCCAGGAGCGGGTCTGCCACTGAATCAGTGGCGGATTCAGGGGGGGGGGGCGGATTTCGCCCTCCCCCCTTTGAAAGAAAAGTGTAGGCGTACATTGTGCCCCTTTTAGAAATGATAACCCTTTTTTTTTTTTTTGCTTTCCAGAGAATTCTAGAGGAAAAGTGGACCCCAAAAATCTGATAACTTTTTTTTTTATTTTTGCTTGTCAGAAAATTTTCGGAGATTTGGTGTGCCCACCCCCTTTTACAAAATCCTGGATCCGCCCCTGCACTGAATAACATATATAGTAACAAAGTATAGATTAATCCGATGCACGCAAATTAATTGATTGATATAATTCATCAGAATAGTGATATAGCACCCAGTGGCGCAAATCCATTTTGAAATTCGGGGGGGGGGGGCGTTACCACATGATTTAAATTTTGTACCTGTCCGAAATGTCTGAATTTTTTTTCTGACAACGCCCCCCCCCAAAAAAAAAAAGGTTATCACATATTTTGGGTCTAGTTTTCCTCAAAAATTCTCTAACAAGCAAAAAAAAAAAAGAAGAAAAAAAAAGGGTTATTCAAAAAGGGGGGGGGGGGAACATTCGCCTATCTTAAAAAAGGTGGATTTGTGCCCACGATAGCACCGTGCAAAAACATCTAGTTGTGCTGTGTATTGTCAGAAAAGTACGTGTACATGGATATAACGCTATACAGAAACAAATCCAAGCTCCTTGTCCTATAAGCATATTGAAAAATGACTATTGTAAGTATAATTATAATAACAAATAACAACCATAAATTCTACGTCAGATTTGTTAATTTTTATTAAACCTACATATCCAGGGACCGCAAAACGGGGGGGGGGTGGGGGGCAGCAGCCACCACTTTAAAACATATATAGTATATAGAGACGGCTTGTGAGGTAGAAAACATGCGCTATGCTCGTTCGCATGCTCAGCCCCCACTTTCAAATGCGCTCCGCGGCCCTTGATATCTGCCACCTGACGTTTTGAAATTCACGCTCCACTTATTAATTCTGTTAAACACATCCGCAAAATCTCTATCCCGTTATATATACTCGTATTGCATTTTACACAAACAGATATATAGCAGGATGTGGTATAGCCATGGAATAACCTGATTTCCGATGTAAAACAAGATTCGGCTGTACCTTTGTTGACAGGCTCAGCGGAATAAAATTACAAACAAAGTGCAAAGTACATTCTATATGAATAAAAATACTTCTAGAATATGAACCATTTAAAAAAAAGGATATGATCGTGCTTCTCAAAGGATTTGGCCAGTGGCGTAGATACAGGGGCACGGGAAACAAGTGCCCCTCCAATGGAATGGCGAGAAGAAAAAAAAAAGAAAAAAGAAAAGAAAGAGAAACAAAAAGAGAAAAAGAAAGGGAAAAGGACGAGAAAATAAGACGAAATGACCACTTCCCGCAAAGTCGTATTAAATTTTCCGAAGTAAGACCGGTGCAGAGGAAACGAATAATAATTTTTAGATGAAAGCAGCCAAGCCGGAAAGTCGTTAGAGAGGGGAAGGGGTGTTCAGCCCCCAAGTTAAATTTCTCTTGGCATATTGGGCATTTTCCAGGCTTGTTTGCAGACATCAAGAAAGATGCCCCAACGGTTTGAGCTTAGCATGTTTTTTTTTTTCTCATCATAAGTGATTTTAATGAATGATAGTACTATTAGAAAGTCAAATGGCTGGTTTTTTTTTTTTAAATAATGTATTCATTTATTTGTTTCATCTTGTTCTACTCATATACTCTTTTCTGGCGTCGTGCTGGTGGTGTTGGTAACTTTGTAGTTTCAATGGGAATTGGGTGCAATATTACGAATCGTTCGCCCCCCTGGACCTGTTACGATAAGACTGATTACATTTATATACATGAAAATGAACAATAATGAAAAAAAAAAAACCAAAAAAAAAAAAACATAAGCACATAATACTGTACCTAAACGGGCTGGAGTTATTTCAAATATTTACGTAATCCTGATTAATAACTTCTACGTCCAATGCTATTTTCAACATTAACGTCGAGGCCAATTACACCAAGGTCGAAATGACATTCGAGATTTCTTGAATGCCGAAAAAATTAACTTATGTCGGCTCTAATAAAAAAGAAACCCCAAAACAGAAAAGAAGAAGAAGAAGAAGAAGAAGAAGAAGAAGAAGAAGAAGAAGAAGAAGAAGAAGAAGAAGAAGAAGAAGAAGAAGAAGAAGAAGAAGAAGAAGAAGAAGAAGAAGAAGAAGAAGAAGAAGAAGAAGAAGAAGAAGAAGAAGAAGAAAGAAGAAGAAGAAGAAGAAGAAGAAGAAGAAGAAGAGAAGAGGAAGAGGAAGAGAAGAAGAAGAAGAAGAAGAAGAAGAAGAAGAAGAAGAAGAAGAAGAAGAGAAGAAGAAGAAGAAGAAGAAGAAGAAGAAGAAGAAGAAGAAGAAGAAAAAAAAGGAAAAAAAAAATTGGCGAGCATATTGTTCTAAATATACGCAAAATGGCATGAAAACTGTAGATAAATACGTGGTCTGTACTTTCCCTATACTATGATTCGACGTGTTCGACGGATATATTCAGGACCATTGTATACACATCTGCTTTATGACGTCAGAGAACTTACTGTTCAAAGGCCTCTATTTGCTATTGTGTTTGATTAGTAGGGTGAGGTACGGTGCGATCAACAATCGAACCTCATGACTCATCTTTTATTCTCTCAGCGCTGTTGTTAACGGTCAGAACAGTGAATAAAAGACTGGCTCTCATTTTGAGAGTAATATATGATTAATTATTTGTATGCTTTACCAATGGCGTAGACCCAGGGGCACGCGGGAACACGTGTTCCCCCATCTAAACGTGAAAAAAATCTAGAAAAAGAGAAAATTGAAAGAGAAAATGAAAAGGGAAAAAGAAAAGTATAAAGATGATGTGACCATCCCACATCCTCTAATCTGTGGCCTTGTAATACATTCTATCAATCTAGAAAGACCGCCCCCCCCCAAAAAAAAATGATGCCAGTGCTCATCAGATTTATACGGCTGTGCCCACTCTACGCCTCTGTGTTTTAAAGAAGCAAACAGGAAATACCGGACTCACTCCCATATCACATCCCCTTTGCAGAGAACTGTTGTAATTTGTTATTATCAAAATGAAAATTGAAATCAAAATGTTCCCCTGGATCTCAGTTGAACTTAAGAAGCTCATATCACATAAACATTCATTATTTAGAATTGCCAGAAGGACAAGAAGAAATCAAGATTGGACTGCTTACAAAGATGTTAGGAATAAGGTAAAGAAAGGAACTAGGAAATCCTACTGGGCTTATGTAAACACTCTCTTTGCTTGTAAGGATAATAGGCGTAAATTCTGGTCATTTGTTCGTAATCGTAAGCATGCTGCATCTCCTCTTAAGTTTAAGTTCAACAATGTATGTAAGTGTATGTAAACCGAGTGATATTGCTAATGCATTCAGCTCTTTTTTCTCATCTGTTTTTGGTCCTTCCTTACCTCTGTCTGATTCTCCTTCTTCCTGCTCTTTGCCTATTCCTCCTCTCTCTCATCTGTCTGTCTCTGCATTTGACATCTATTCTGCTCTTCTTGGCCTATCCAAGAACAAACCTCCAGGTCCAGATGGCTTATTACCCAGTGTTCTTAGTCACATTGCTCTTGAAATTTCATACCCTCTTTCCATCTTATTTAATGCATCTCTTCACAGTGGAACTGTCCCGTCTTCTTGGAAACGGGCCCATATCACCCCCGTGTTCAAGACTGGTGAAACATCCTCTATTGCCAATTACCGTCCAGTTGCATTATCATCCGTGTTGTGTAGAGTACTTGAGAAAGTTATTGTGAAGGCAATTGATTTTCATGTTGAATCATATGGCCTCCTTAACAGATACCAGCATGGGTTTACCAGAAGGAGAAGCTGCGTAACCCAGCTTGTCAATGTGCTCCATAGGTGGGCAACTATTTTAGATAAGCGGTCACCACCTCGGATTGATGCAGTGTTTTTGGATATGTCCAAAGCGTTTGACAGAATGCCTCACAATGCCCTTCTTGCCAAATATTATTATCCTCTCATTTCAATATTCAGGGAAACCTGTGGAGATGGATTCGTCCTTCAGGAATTCCACAAGGGAGTGTGTTGGGTCCCAAACTCTTTAACCTCTTTATTAATGATATTTCCATTTCTCTTTCTTCTGAAGCTGTTCTCTTTGCAGATGATCTCTTGTTATTCCGTGAAATCTCCTCTAATGTTGACCAAGTCTTACTTCAAAAAGACTTGGACACCTTAATACAGTGGACTGTCAGCAATGGTATGTCTTTTAATCCGAATAAGACCAAAGTCATGCATATAACCAGAAAGGAGTGGACCCAGACTCCTCAATACCTTTTAGGACAGTGGCGGATCCAGGGGGGGCAATCCCGGCCCGTGCCCCCCCTTTTGAGGGAAAACAATGCAATGTGCCCCCCCTATTTGCGATTGTGCCCCCCCCCCTTTTCGAGCAGAAAAACTTTTTTTTTTTTTTTTTTTTTTTGCTTGTCAGAGAATTATGGAGGGGAACTAGACCCCATAACCTCCCCCCCCCCCCCCCTCCCATTGAGCGACTTTTGGAGGGCTGGCGAAAATTTTTTTTTTGCTCGCCACCCCCCCCCCCCCCCCCCCCCCCCCCCCCCCCCCCCCCCCCACTGAGCGACTTTTTGAGGGCTGGCGAGAGACCAAAAAAATATGGGTCTCCCTCCAAGCAGTTTCCCAAAGTTGACAATCCTGCATTTGTGTGCCCCCCCTTATACGAAATCCTGGATCCGCCCCTGTTTTAGGAAACACATGTATATCTTCTGTACCCTCATTTCAATACTTAGGAATAACAATTAGCTCAAACTTATCTTGGAACTCACACATCGATTCGATTGTTTCTAGGGCCAACCGCCTACTCGGATTTATCCGAGTATAGTTGCTCGTGGTGCTTCCACTAATGCCATATTCTCGTTGTATAAAGCCCTTATCTTGCCAATCCTTGAATATGGTATTCCGGCCTGGCATCCGACCACCCAAACCCAAATTAAACAAATTGAGAAAATCCAACGTACAGCGACTCGCTTGGCCCTGAAGCAGAGGCGAGGTGAGATGGAGTACGATGAAAGACTTCTGGTACTTCACTGGTCTTCACTTTCATCTCGTAGGGACTACTTGTTATGTTCATTTGCTTATAAGACCCTTTCAGGCCTATGCGACTGCCAAACACTTCGAGAGAACTTGCTCATCAATCCACGTCGTCTGGAGGTTCTTTCTTTTCGACATCTTTCCTCTAGAACTCAAGCCCTTTATTTTTCCCCTCCAGAAGACTAACTACCTCGATTGTGGGACACATTGTCAAATGACATCAAGGACATTGCAGTTCTCTCTCCTTCTACATTCCTAAAGCCTCTAAAGAGTGCAATTTTATTCTCTGATTAAGTGGTACAGGAACTTTTGTCTCCTTTTTTTCTGCCCTATTACTTTTATTTGATTACACTAGATGCATATGATTTTATTCCGTCTTAGTTGTTATGATGTCGGAATTATGTCTTATCAGAGCCAGCCCTCTCTCTCTCTCTCTCTTTCTTTCTCTCTCTTTTCCTCCGTCTCCCTTTTCTTCTTTCAGTCTGCTCCTACCTTGTATTTCTCTCCTGAATGTTGACTGCCTTACATGCACATGTAATAGCATACATGTTAAGTATAGTGTGTGTGGCTTCTAAAATGTTTTCTGTAAGATTTCACTTCATTATTTATTCAATACTTGTTGATATATAATTTATACAGTGATCATTTTCCTTTCCTTCTCTTTTCCCTCTCCCCTACTCTCTCTCTCTCTCTCTCTCTTTCTTTTTCTTTCTTTGTTTGATTTCTTTCTGCCTCTTTCTCTCTCTCTCTCTCTCTCCCTCTCCCTTTCTCACTAACTGACAGCTTGTTCACTGAGAGTTATTTCTACATATATGCATACATGTACATATTGAAATTATTTATCATGGACTTTTCCATTAGACTTAAATTTTTTAATTCTTATTTGGTTATGCCCTAGCGTGTTGATTATCCTTACTCTAGGCTATACTGAGATGATCTCCCATTTTTGTTCCATACCTTCCAGATTTACTTTGCAGCAGTAACATATATACACAATTAATTTTGCAATATTGTCAGACTATATCATTTATGTTCATATTGGCGATAATAGTAGCCAGTTTTGCCTAAATTCCCATTTGTTTCTTTGTTCATTATTTGAGATAACTTTGCATGCCCTTATATATGTATACATTTTTTTCTTGATTAGAATGATACATGTATTGCCCGTTATACTTCTATTATACTCAAACATTAGTTTGTAATATTCTATTCTTGAATTGCCAAGTTTATCTCATACCACTCACATGCAATATTCCTAATGATTACAGTCTGTTCTACATAGCATTTTAATTAGAATCAACTTTTTGATATTAAATCTTAATTCATTTGGTTCTTACTGAGAAAATTTGTTTCATTATGTGCAATATTTTATGTATAGAAATTTTATCATGTACTGGGAGCAGCAAGTGTGGGGGCACATGCCTCCGGGCAACAGTGTTGTACTTCACTTCTGTGCACCCTGACCCACTTGTTGTTCCCAATCCTTTTACATGTCCTTTACATGATCTTCCGCATTCTTATTATGTACTTGTATTTTGTCTTGTTGTATTGTACCTGTGCTTATTTTTATGAATGGTCAAATAAATAATAATAATAATAATAATAATAATAATATGAAATCACCTTTTTTTCGGCCATCGGGAATGCATTTTATGAGTTTATTATGGAGAGTAGATTTCAAGGGTTTTACATGTACTACTTGATCAAGGAGAGGCCTAATTCTTTTTATCTCCAACTTTAGTATAATATAATAGAGAAACTCCCTTTAACTCTTTCAGTGCCGATGTCACATAATCTATTTGACAGATAGACTTGTCATTTTCATTCACCAATTGCTCGAACACAGGAAAGTTTTATGGTGGTCAATATTATATCAAAATTTTGAGCATAAATCAAGCATTCTAATTCTAAATATATGATTATAATTATATGCTACCATAGAAATTTTCAGAGAAAATTGCAGATTTTTAAAAGAGATATTACCTTATTTCAACATTAAACAAAAGTAAACAAATGAGAAACCAAAAAATAATGGACAAAAAAGAAACTCAAATGTTATTTTCAATAATTCTTATGCATAAAGTTGGGTAAATTAATAATGTTTGGTATCATAAGAAATGGTAATAAATTTCCTACAAGTTTTGTACACAATATTTTGTGAAATAATAGATGGTTAATGAAGTGCAGACATTTGAAAAGTCAGCATTGATCACGTTTTGGTAATATTTTGAACAGAGTTAAAGCCCTTGGCACAGGAAGAGTTAATATAAACTGATGAAGTTAGAGTGTCCGAAATGTTTGAGATCTACATACGATCCATCGGAAGCTTAGCGAGTATATAATGATATAACTTTAAAAAAAAAAAAATTCAGACCGCCCGCTTGATCCACTTCTCTTTTAGATTTTAATGATACTCATATTGTTGTTTCCAAACTTGTATAAAGGAAAAAATAATTCTGAACTCAGGGGGCATTTTAAATGATTTTAAACCTAAAAATAAGAAAGAAAGAGAAAAAAATTTCAGGCTCAGAAAATTCATGGTCACTGCCAGGAAAAGCACTTCGTCATAATACGACTCTGAAAATGGCTCTCCTCCCGCGAGAAAATGTGTTTTCATGCTTTATATTATTTTCATTTTGCCGCTTATTGCACAAGTTTTTTTTAAAGTGTCCTAATAAAATTGATGTGCAAAATCTTACATTATGACCATTTTCAAATTAAAGGGCATTCCACAGAAGCACGGAGAGGGTCCTTTTAAAACCTTTAATACGTCTCTTTCGTAAAGTTTAACATTTTCTTTAAAAGTTGAAAGGGGCGAGTTATGACAGATTGAATAATGATTACAAATCTGTTTCGTTTTTCAAAGCGCAGTTTTATTACCATTACCCTTCTTTAGCTGAGGTGCTGTGACGAGGCCCTTGGGATAGCTTTTTTTTTTAATCTGAAAGAGGCATTTTTTGAAGGGCATTTTTCTTGGAGCTCAGAAAAGTGTGAAAAGGTAGGAGGGGAATGATCACTGGGGTAAGTCGTTTTTTCAATATAGGTTAGTAATTATGGATATTCATATTTCCGAATTACAAATTCCCCATACTACGGGGTTCATAATTCCGAAAAAGAAACAGGGTTCATATTAATTCCGAACCGACTTTTTGCATTAATCGGAATGTTCAAAATTCCGAAGATTTAAACAGGATTCATTATTCTGCCGAAGGTTCGCAATTCCGAAAATGATATAGGGCTCTACATCAGACCTTCGGGATATGAACTCAATTTTATTTTCAGAATTTAGAATCTTATTTCGTTTTTGGAATTATGAACCTCAATTCATTTTCGCTGGGAATTATGAGCTTTCGGATAAACGCCATGTAACCCAGCCACCCTGTCTCTTCTACTCGACAGCAGATAGTGGAGGTTCTTCTCTGGTTGATGAGTTATGGATTGTTGCTGGGAAATTCGATATTCAGTGGTGGATACAGGATAAAGGCACAAACCATATAAAATCTGCAATAATTTGAAAATACAGCAAATTAAAAAATGTCCACAAAATGTACTCGGTCGGGTGCACTCCGGGCTTTTAAAGCCTGGATCCGCCACGGATATTGTTGTTATTTCTTTGTCACTATCATTTTATTCCTTATTATAAAACGGGTTCAAGAATGTAGCCATCCTGATTGGTCAAATAACACCACGTGACCGTGCAAAAAAAAAAGTACTAACGCACGGCTAATCCGGATCAAACACTAAAATTGTAAGAAAACGCTAAGATTGTAGACCCGTTTTATAAAACTTTTAATACATGGTTGTGAGTTCGTGCATTAGTGCGATCCAGCAACACGCAGGTTTTTATCGTGGTGTCTAACACACTCGGCTATGCCTCGTGCGTTAGTACACCACGATAAAAACCTTTGTGTTGCCAGATCGCACTAACGCACTCCCAACCATGTATTAATAGTATATTATTACTGTTATCATTACTTTTTGTTATTATTACTTTCATTATTATTGTTATTATCATTTTTGTTTTCATCAGCATCATCATCATCATAATTATTATTATTATTTTATTATTATTATCATTATTTCTATCGTCATCATCATCATTGTGTTGAAGTCCTCCAGCATGTACATGTATACACAGAAAGGCAAAACAGAAAGAAACAAAGACATAGAAATCTAGATAACATTGTGCTTGTTTCCAGTCATCATTTTATTGTGAAATTACGTCTCATAATGTTTGGTACAAATATCATAATATCGTATGTTTTGTATAATCAGTCATTCAAACTCAGCACGAAACACCTCGTCAAAAGAGCGGTGCTTTTGAATGCATGGATTGAATGAATTGGATAATAGAAATATATACAGCAGAGAGATGGGAAAAAGAGCCCATTATTGTGATAACCTTTTTTCTTTTCTACACCAATGAACTGATGATTAAAATACTCGTATGTAGCAAACTTCTCTATGATACCCAATGAAAATATACACATTCTTTTGAAACAACATATATACTATAAGAAGAAAAAGAAAGAGGAAAAGAGAGAGGTGAAGAAAGAGAGAGTGAAAAAGAGAGACTTGGATTGTCAAGCTCAGCATTATCTTACATTTGAGAAATGTTTGCATATACCTGTACATACATTTTTTTTTTATTGAAGGGCAAAGTACCCAAAACTTTAACATATTTGCTCACAACTTTGTAATTTGCAAATGCCAAAGTGGATTAGTATGCATAAAGTGAGTATGTGAATAATTCCATTCCATTATAACATTCATGCTGTATAAGAGTCTCATTGTATGTCTCTATTTAATGAGTAAGAGAGAGACAGAAAGAGGGAGAGAGAAAGAGAGAGAGAGAGAGAGAGAGACCGAGAAGAGAAACGACACCAAAACTTTAGTAAGAGCAAAAAAGTGACCAGCACAAACAGAGACTACTTGTATTATCTTATCTTTTGAAAACGAGAAATAGCGTTTTTTTTTTTTTTAGAAGCTTGCTGATGTTCGCAACCATATACACAGATCTCAAAAGCTGAAAAAACTGATTCACAGATCCTAAAAAGATAAAAGAAAAAATATTCTATGAATTTAACTTCTGCAAATGAAATTTCCACATTCTTAACAACATATTTTAAAGCAGTTAACTGTTATGTCTATGGACAAATGAATATATATCCCTATACCAACTTGCTGGCAATTTAAACATATTGATCATTATATTCCGTAGAAATGCAGTCATTAGAGATACTAATAACAGCAGCGCTTTCTGTTCTGATCCCCTTTTTTTTTTGTTGCTTTGTCCAATTTTGTCAAGTGTACAATCGACTCAGGATTTCCCAACTTGGTTTGCACGTGCAATCTGCATTTTTATATTCATATTGATCAACATATCACTGCATCACTGAATGTGGGATTACACGATTTACATTTCAGTAATTTGAGTGAATAAAGAATAAATCTTGGGCTCACTGGATGCACACAAAAACTCCCGTTCCAAGTACGATCAGAATCAGGAGATAACAAACAGAATTGCACGCTAAACTTGTTGAAAAATATTTGGTGTAAACATTTTCCTCACCGTCTGCTCACCTTGTGCAAAAGATACCCAGTCTTGTATCCACTGGCATCGTTTTTTCAAAGAAAGACAACAGTATGCGCATTCATTCATTAAGGCGTAAAACATTCTTTCTGAATTGTTTAAATACCTGTACAAATATAATGATCATGTGTGTGTATACTGCACATTTTTTTTTTGTATTGTAATTTGATATAATACTGCATACATAGCCCTACTACTATTTGATTCTAAATGGATTGAGCGTTATATTACAGAGGGTATCATTGCTTTTAAATATTGTCTGTTTGGATCGAGTAAACAAGCCCTTTATACAAATAACTGAGGGGTTACCATAGAAATCGAATGCGATATGCTGAATATACAAGTACACGAGACAATACAAATTTAAAAGAGAGGTATTATGGTATGAGAAGTATACAAACAGCCATGCCTCGCAAAGCATCCACAAGTGTTTGCGGCAAAAGATTATCCTTGCTGACATTGCCAGAATAAATACTACAACATTTATTCATATCATACACTTAAAAAGTAGTACCATCTCCCTATATCGTAAAATAAAATCGAAATTTAAAACAATTTCCACTCATTTGACTAGAAAAGGAACATTCGTAAACCATATCTATATTGCAAGATCCACTTGAATGTAGCCACAGAATCAATCGAAGTCTGAAGAAGTAAAACGTAAAAAGAAAATCTTTAGAGACACATTTCCACTCTTTATATCATCAAACAAGATTGAGCATCTTTTAGTCAAAATGAAAATATGGAATATGATTATTAATTACTCTCTATGGCACAATCAATTTAATTCTTTGCATTGATCTCATATCATAAAGCTCATGCAAAGATAAATCTGAGCACAGTGGCAAATATCACGATATGTTCTCTTGACAAGGCAGTGGCAACTAGTCAAAGCAACAGAGGTCTGACATATGAATTGCTCACTTTACAAATTTCAAATATAACATTATGTCTTGTACTAACAATGGCATAGATTGAACTCCAATATGCAGATTCGTACTTGGAATATATACAGAAACACTATAGTTATAAAGCTATCAGCAAGAAAACAAAAATGAAATCTAACAGATTAAACAGCAACCAATTCTAAGAAAACTTGCAAAATTCTGACTGATGATTAAAGCAATAGTAAACAAACTTAATCGAATATATCTGAATAAAATTCAATTTAATACCATAATTTTGTCTCAAATACTTCAAATGATAAAACTTCTGAAATGCATAAATGTTTTTTGTTTATTTACATACCTCAATAAAGCTACCAATAAATATGAAAGGCACTTTGTAAAAAATGTGATCATAAGAACAGGAGGAATAAGAAAAAAAACAAAACCAAAACAGAAACAAATTTTTAACACCGCCATCTGATGCTAATAATGGCAGAAAGTAATATATCAAACTTTCATAAAAAGAAAGCAAAATCATGAACAGAGAAAGTATAGACAGATAATCAGTAATTTCATTTTTTTTTTTTTTATAGATGTTACACATAGAAATGGAATGCAAAATGTACAAAGAATCTTCCTCCATCACCGTCATTTTGAATCTTCCATATATGTTTCACTGATGAGCTTCGAAGAGGATCTCTTATTGAAAATTGCCACTGGGGAACAATCCCCTGAAGCATAGCATTCAAAGTCAGAATTCCAAATCAACTCTACAACTGACAAATGCAGTTAACCCTTTCAGGACAGGAATTATTTAAGAGCTCAATTGATCACATTTTGTTCTGCAAATTGGCAACAATAATATTTTTCTTTTAGTGCTACATGGTTCTAATAAGATGTAATGTCTTGAAAATAATATACATGGTTAGGAACTTTGTCGAAAAGTTGAAAAAGTTGCCAATTTGGACAACAATGATTTTGAATCTCTCAATGTGTTGCCAATTTAAGGATGTTCAATCTTATTCTCCTTTTTAAAATTCCTGGCATCAAACGCAATATGATCATGCAACAAAAATGGACACAGTATGTGCAGAATTTTTTGCTCTTTCTGCTCATGCATCTGGTATATGTTTTAAGGCTCTAAATCAAAAGTTATTGGGCCAAACCACAAAATGTGGTCAATTGTCTCGAAAGGGTTCATGATTGCTAGCATGTGAAGCATCATTGATAAAACACTCTTCAGAAAATCTCCTCAAATACAATTTCAGTACCTCACTGTGTGACTTTCTTAAAGTAATTGTTAGCATATTTGTTATTCATGTGTTTCTTTATTACGTTATAGGACCCCATGGAAGAACAGGGGCACTATGTAAGTGCCACTGAAATGGGCCATCCGTCATACTTATATCTATATATGTATATATATATTCTGAATTACCATGTATATTTTAACTTTTAATGTTGTTATGGAAATAAAAAGAAAGTAGAGAGTCAGAAAATCATATAACTCATTCCATTTTACAGAGAATTAATGCCCTTCTGGCAGGGATGATCAAAAGGAAGTTTTGACATAGCTTTCATATGACTAAAAATATGATTTAAAGAGAAGGTCGAGTTCTAGGAAAGGTGAAAAATAATTTATGAGCTTTCTCCTTCCTTTTATGTCAGTTTGGAAGAATATCACTGTAGAAATGTCATATGAACAGGATTGCTCCTCAAATGCCTTCATATTCGAAATATCACAAGAAATAGCTGAACTGCTTGGGCCAAACATTCATGCCAAATGTGTGTGCAGTCCCATATACCCATTTCTGTGAGCAGTGTGTGTGCTTTTCAGCAAGATTGGGTCGATTTCTTATCATTTTGATGATTCCAAAACCTCAGAGTATACACTAATTCTTATGTAGACATGATCAACCTTTCCAAATTGCTTTGAGATAGTTTTTTTCGCAATGTAATCGCATTGTGAAAGAAACTATCTCAACTCAACTTTATCTTTAACCTTGATCCCAAGGTGGGGTAGCATAGTTTATGTAGATCTTGAGAACAGAGAAGCACTAGAGGATATCCTCCAAGTTTTCTAATTCTGATACCTCTATTGTGCAGGAACAGCTTGAAAACCTCTCAGTGGTTAAACACAAGGGAAATGAAGGGAAAATCCTTCAGTTGCTTGACAATCATTAGAACTCTGTTAGACTTTCCATCAGGATCAATGACCACTTCAGATGAACTATTAATACTGTTGATGCAAGGAAATATTATAGGTTCACTGAAGGTTATCATACAGAGCAGGGGCTGTATTTCAAAGAAGACTGATGATTACAACTAGCAAGGATGATTACTTGGAATAGAAAGGAAGAGAATGTAAGGGAAACTTGATTCATTACAGCATTTCAAATAGAAAACTAAACTAACTCTGCTCAACTGCAAAAAATAAAAAGAACATGTATTTAAATGTTGCTAATTAGACAAATAAAGATCCTAACACCTGGTTCAACTTTGTGCAACAAGACATTTTTATGTCAATGCAAAAGGGGATAGGATGTTTGTTTTAGCAAGGAGAAATAAATTGTTGAAACTGTATCAAAACTTTTGCTAACCAAGCAGCTATCATGATAGGGCTCAATGGCAGAAAATGGTATGTGTTTGGTTACTATTGTGTTCAAGAAAGCTAGCAATGTGTAGCATTGGGTGCTATATGGGGAATGATTTCCAAATCAGTTACAAAGCTATTTGACTCTATTCCTTTTATCCAGAGCTCATATCAATTAACAACATATTGAAATACAATTCCCATACTACAAAGTGAAACTTTCCAAATCTCTCTAGTTCCTACATCTATCATGCTATTCCGTTTTCTATCTATTTCTAGAGTTCACTGAACTCTGTAGTACTCTCTTGGTAAAGAGAATCATCCCTATCTTTTATAGATACAAATATACAGAGTAAAAACCACTTTCACCATCTTTACAGAGTGAATTTCTTTGATATTATAGCACCGGAATAAATCGAGACAGATTCATCATTTCCTGCCTCGGTCCCACAATCCTTTCTGAACATTTAGACTGGCATCCATGCCCTTTGTTTCATTATCAATGCACTTTCCCCAGTACCCTCACAGAAAACAGGCAAGTTTTCTCAAAGAAAAGACTGGTGCGTCAGTCTATACAGCACTGAGAGTAGAAAAACTGCAAAGAGGTTTTTTATACAAAGTACGAAAAGGACACTTCAGGTTATGATAGTCAGCAGATAAAAGGGGGTATTTTTTGTTGTCTCTCCAACTCCACTATAACTTATCAGACTTTGTTTGTTATGGGTCACAAATTCAGATTACTTAACAGCAAGTACCAATTTTTGAGCAATTCAATATGATAGCATAGCTGGTTGACCAATAAAAGGACAAATTTTAACTTGGTTTCTACCACGAAGAAACCTGTACTTGAATAGCCTATCAGAAGATGTTTTTGTGGAAAATTACTTAGTATTCAGGTCACTCTGAGGCATGTTATTAATGATTATATTCCTGTTATAATTACAGTCCAACAATTCATGCTATTTTGAAAACATGCTCTGTAAGTGGTATGTAAATCATTGACATCAAATACAATTTTGTTTGCCATGCTTTATCATTTTTCAGTGGGGGCAAGGTGGGGTGCTTCACATTCCAAATCATTTTTGTAATGACTTAATTTGGTGATAAATGCGATCGAAAGTAAAAACAAAATATCTGACAATTTATCTCTGATTCTGCGGTAATATATAGAGCCTACATTTCTTCTCCTTCAAATATAGTTTGTGTGTTAAAGGATTAATAAAGCCCTATTTCAATTTCATATGCACATTCTCTTTTCATCCAAAATGATATAGGACGAAGTCAAAATATTTCACATCATTGATGTCTCTAATACAAATATAAAAGTTTTTAAAAAATCTTGAAATTCATGATTACTTCTTTGTATACCCTTCCACCTTATTGCAATACAATCAATAGGGCCTATAGAAGAATCTACAGATAAAATAGAGCAATTATTTCAAATATATTCACGTAATTTGGGATCCAGTAATAAAGTTTCTAGAATTTACATTGCATAATATATCAATGATTATTAATATGATTCAGAATATAAACGTTTAATGTTAATGGTGGTACAAAAAAAAATCTTAATCAAAATGAGCTTATAAGTTTAATTCCAGATTGGAAGAAAAATCTTGACCAACAAATGAATTATGGGGTCAGTTTTAATTGAACCGCGAATGGCCAATCAGAGCAGGGGATTGATTTCACCTTTGACACGCCAGAGACAACTAATCAGAAGCAGAATATGACGTCATGTGATCAAGAGGTTGAAGGGGCAACTTAAAAAAAAAAATGATTCCACATCTTCTGAAGATAGTCGATTCACTTATTGGTTGAAGTTTTTGCTTGCTTCTGAAGTTCTATTGAAAAAATAAGTCTTGAGGATATGTCTAGTTGTTGCTCATCCAACATTCAAACATTTCATAAGCTGAACTGTAGAGGGCACCAGTGCTGATCATAAGATCGTGTCAAACACATGCATCGACTTCTTGATGTTATCATCCTGAAAAGAACACAAATCAAGAAAGGAGCAGAAAAAAAGCATTAGGACAGATGGATTGATTGAATTGCAAGAGAATAATTTACAAATGAATTCAAATGTGATGAATATTTCTTCAATATAAGGTATTTTCACAGCCCAACAAATTATCAGAGGCTTGCATAACATAGCAACTTAAAAAGTATGTAAAATAGATTCTATCCATAGAGATGCTATTATGCATAGCAAGCATAGGCATATTCGGGGGGGGGGGCACAAGGGGGCTGTGCCTCCCCCCCATTCATCCGCTAAAAACAAGTAAATCAAATAGTTTATTAACATGGGTTCTACATGTAGGAATAAATCTGAATATGCTAGTTAACCAGTTGAATACCAACTTGACCTGGGGGGTGTTTCATGAAAGGACTTGTCAGATATTTTATCCGACAAATTTGCTCTCAGCCAATCAGATGCAAGGATTTCAGTAGCTTATAACAGTTGTCGGATAAAAATCACTGACAAAACGCTTGATGAAACGCTCCCCTGGAGTCTATGGAAAATGCATGTTATACCAAAATCAAATTATATCCAATGAGTTAAAGAGTATTCACTTTAATACACTACAAAGTTGGTATGTAACACACACAAGCAGTGACTGGTGCTTACTACATTGTCGCTACAGTTACTGACTACTCACTCTTTTACATGAATCAATGAACTCGTCCATGGATACCACACCATCTCTGTTCAGATCCATTTTCTGTAAGAAAATCAAAAAGAATTCATGTAAACATATGCTCCTACAAGCATATCCACAAGAGATATGTAATCAATCACTTTTTAAAAAATGCCTATCAATGTCCACTTATGTATATGCCTATAGAACCTAATACAATGACCAGATATGGAAATGAATTTCGTAAAGCAGCACCTTCTCTTTTAAACTGGCAACACTGATAATTGTGTTTCACTGATGCATGTATATTCTGATGAGAATTTATCACATTTAAAACAAGACTCTAGGGATATAAATATTGAAATGTAACCTTCCAAAATCTAAGTCTATTGAAATATCATACTTACATTGTAAATCGAAAGCTCTTAAAGCCTGGTTTCTTGATCACAATCTTTTCAAGTAAGGGTTTTTTGTACCTCTAAATAATATTTGCTTTGTTATATAATTCTAAATCTAATTGTTAGCACCTTAAATCAAGAAATAAAACTCTAAAACCCAATCAAGGGAGCTTTTTGCAAAACTAATGGTATCTGGATTCTTGCTATTGTCTAAGATGAATAATGGGAGAGCAAGAACCAACCTGGAAGACTCTTTCGACGTGTTCTACAGGTGAGATATCTTCAACCGTTGGCTCGGAGTATTTTCCCATCATATCATAGATGGCTTGCACTATATTTAACATTTCCTGAAGAGACAAAATTGGAAAGATTGTTAATTGTCTGGTTTATATTACCAATAGTTTGATAACATATTATTTCTTTAAAATGTTAAAGGCTTCTTGGATGAATTGTACTACGGGAAAAGAGTCCTTTAAAGATTATTATGCTATTCGACGACTCTCTTTCTCTCTCTCTCAGATTGGAGGAAACATATCTATTTCATATGAAATTGCTTCAAATTTAGGGCAGCTGAATCGCTATTCCAGAAAGGATTCATACATCTGCGTGAAGACGTACATCATTGAATTCCTCCCACATATATCTGTGAGGCATTAACTTCGCGTGGCAAAAATTTCTGCTTGATATCAGGAAAGCATATTAATAATGTCATGCATTATTGAACAAAACGACCAAACAATAAAGAATGAATCAAATAATTAAATAGTATTTCATGTGACGTTACAGGAAAATGTGCATCTCTTTCAATGCAAGTCAATAATACTGGCTTCTTAAAACTGTGTACTGCCCTCTTGTGTTCCTACTGAAACCTATTACCGAGAGCCGACGATACTTGTATGTTGTTACAATAGACAGGGATGCTGTGATGAATATATAAGCCATCAAACAATAACAGAGTACTAAGATACAATGAGCTAAAACAGAATTTGTTATTGTAGAGATATGAAAAGTAGCCTGTTGAATTTCAGTTTTTAGTAAATCTATGATTACTACTTGGAGAAGTGTCTGCAGAAGCCATATCATTATCACTATTTCCAGCGTTGAAGATGGGAATGTAACACGAACAGGTTATGTCACTACTTTTAAACTCTCACCTAAAGATAAAGGCTTATAAAAAATCATTGTCTCAAAAGCAGTAACTTTCTCTTTTCTTTGTATATCTGTCTGTCTTTTTTTCTCTGTTGATTGCTCCCCTCTCTCTTTTTCTTTCTTGCTTTGTCTTTCTTGCTTCATCTCTTTTCTACCCTTTTGCATGCATCTAGCCGCCTTTCTGTAAACTAATGTGATCATGCCGCCAGCGTCTCTGAAGCTATAATAATGTTGTTTGTAACCTCACACCTCATGCCCTATCTCCGAGCGGATTTTGTATGCATTTAGGACACTACATTATTCCCCCTGGCTCCCCATCATGCAAACTGCTCGCTATGTTCCAGAAATCCTTTCTGTCACATCAAACTTGACAAACTGATGAAAAGAGTGGTTAAGGTGGCCCAAATTGAAACATATTGGGCCTCTCGCAACTGCCTCGGCTTTGGAAGGAGCTAAGCTTGTTTGTGTCCAAGGTGATCTCCAATAAAAGGAGGATTGGCGTTTGTCGGAGGGAGCACGGAGAGCAAAATTGAGGGAGAAAAATAATGGGTTACAAAGTTTAAATAGAAAGAGGAGGTCAGAGTGTTACTATACATCAGTTTTGTTTACCTGATGATGCACGGATGTTATCAAAAACATTGTCCAGCTCAGTTTTGTGGTATTACATGAAATCTGATCATAACATGGCCATAATTTTCTTTAAAAGTTCAATCTGACATTTAGCTTAAAATCATGATGCAACTGGCATTTATTTTTTTTGGATGAAGTTTTGCTTCAATTATTAACCTTGGATGTATCAGTCTTAAAAGTGTTCAAATATTTTACTGCTCAGTTATCTGATAACTTCTTTTAAAAAAGCTACAATCTCTGTCATGATGCTTGAAACATGTAAGATAAAATCTGATATCAATAAATAGCAACATGAAAAGCTATGAATTATAGATACTGATAATGTTTAAAGAATGATTATTTGTGAAGGAAACATATTGCCAATGTAAAAATGTATTTAGAAAGCTTGGTATAACTTGTGTTCAGTGAGGTGGGTTATTATGTGAGGAAAAGGATCATAGGAGACCATTGGCCCTAACTACTGCCACTCACCGCTCTCCAAAATAAGACGCTAGCACTTTGGATGGAGTGCTTGGGAGTCTGCTTGTTTAAAAACAGTGGCTTATAAAAGGATTTAAATATAGCCCTGCTTGATGCCACTAAGGGGGTCCAAATGCGCCCAGATTGGCTGACCTATTTCAAAAGGACGCCCCCTGCTGACAACCGATTAGCTGTGATAGCCAGACCTGTTTGCGCGCGCGTCCCTTGACATGAATAGTAACTTTGTTTGTAGCTAAATGTCACACAATGAAGAAAATGTACGGAGACAAATTGTCCGCTGAATACAAGAAGGGTGCTAACTCTATGTAGAAATGATATACATGTACATGTAGGTTAATGTCCTTCTGGCTCTGAGAGAAAGAAATGTCAATTGACAATTAGATCATGCTCTTCAAGGAATAGATACAGGGAGTCCTGACTGGTTACCATATCTTGACTTCAAACTAGCTGCATTTGCATTACAAATCACATATATTTTCCAGGAAAAAGGTTTCCAGAAATGTCTGTTGGTAAAGCATATATATTGGAAATCAGTCTAAACTGCTATGGGAAGCAAGAAACGGAGTTTGACAGAACTTAAATGTGTGGTTACCATTTATATTGACTTTCAACTAGCTGCAATTGCATTACAAATCACAATTTTATGGTAATTACCTCTTATCCTAATGGATTTGAAAGTTTCTATTTCCATATTAACAAAAAACAAACAGAAGCAACACTTTTATACCTGATATAAGCAAAGCCATAAGTTGAAAACAATATGAATGATATATTCCTGCTAACTGGTATCATTTCTGCATCATTCTTCGAAATAAAAAATATGTCAAAACACTTCCATTAATTTTTGCTTCTATTCACCCTGCTTTTTATTCAATCTATTTGACCTAAAAAAAAGAATCCACCCTGTAGATTATTGCCAACCTCAAGTCTCTCTGATATCATTCACGAAGTTCGGAGCAATAAATAAGTCACGGAACCGTCACAAGATCTTTTGTTTATCCTTCTTGTTTAGAATGACGCGACACTCGATGCACCCTCTCACTTTCCGTTGTTTTGCAAAGAGATAAACTAAGAAAAAAACTTGGTTCGACCATCTTTGCCATGGGAAGGAACTAAGGAAAGAAGCGAGATGGTATATAGGAGGAGTAATTTGGTTTGCCGACACCCCGGGATGGAAGGGAATAGTCTAAACCAATACACAGGGAGACATGAAATTGATTTATGATGTAACGAGATACTGCACTTTCTACAAAAGGATATGAACACTGTAGGGTCAGCGCCATAAAGAGGTCCCAACAGGGATGCAATGATACACAGTTGATACTAAACAGATAGCTATTTTAACCCCTACCATGCCGCGGGAAGCAAATTCCCCCCCCCCCAAAAACAAAAATTTGAATGTTGAACATTTCGTTTCAAGCACAGAATGGCCTGAAATTATTCCTCATACAGAAACTTGTGCCTTCAATATAATGTTTATTCCTACGCGATATATCTTTGCCCACTTTGCTCCAGAAAAAAAACTCAACAAAAGTTAACGACTCTTGGAAGTTCATTTTTGACAATTGCTCAAAATTCTGGTGGCATGGAATGGGATAAAATGAGTAAGGGGAGTTTGAAACCTGAATTCTATAGCTTTACACAGTAGGGGAGCAAGAGGAGGGGGGCATGTCATGTGCCCCCCCCCCCCCTCCGTCCCAGGCCAAAGTCTGCCTTTACACAATGGACATGTGACTGCCCCCTCCCAACCACTGGTAACTTTGTGACCATTTTTTCTTTTTTGCTTAATTTTCAGAGATATCAGAGACATTAACATACTTGCGCTCCCTAGCCAGGTCAAAGAATCCTGTGGCATTGCCATTGTTACAGGAGTTCTTTTATTATATCTTTTTAAAACTCTTTTGAGATAGATAAAAAAAAGAAAGAAGTGAATCCATAGCAACACTTAATACTCTATCTAAACGCTGATTTTCCGAAAGCAAAGGCCATATGAAAAGGGCATCATGGCCTCGTTCAAATAAATGTACTTGATAACCTATTGAAGACTTGGCTCAAGGTAACTTGGAATGTATGTAACCCACTGGAAGTGCAGATGTTAAGTAAAAGTGGAACTGTCTCCAATAGAATGATAATTAAGTTTCACTTTATTCATTTACTCTCTTCATGTGCACTCCATTCTCAACTATTCATGTTTGCTCCTGCTTTTACACCTGCAAGGCATGTAAATATTTCATTGCCTGTAAACTCAAGACTGAATCAGTGACATTATCTGTCTTTCCATCTCCGAGCAGAGATGGGGAAAAAATGCGGGAGGAAAGCATAATGAGAGATGAATATGATCAGCTGGGAAAGGAATAGAAACAACATGGATGACTTTTTAATTCCGCATCTCATTAAGGTTGTCATTATCCCCTAACACCCCCTCTCTGATTTTCTCATTATGATTTACCCAACGTCACCTGTCCTATCGGACTAGCTATCTCAGATAGGATGTTGATCAGCTTCCAGACGTCCCTGATCGATGTAATCCCGCCCTGTGACATCCGGCCCATCCTTCCCTTTCCCCCCCCGTTTTTTTTTTACGCTCACATTTAATCATTCATGCAAGCTTCTCGCTCAGATAGCGCGATCCGGGCTGCCATTGAAAGGCAAGGTAGGTGACCCAGTTTGTGTGAGAGGGCAAATCTTGACGCTGATCCATGATTGATGTAATTAAGAGTCGATTATTTCTAACAGGAAATACAGATGAATTTCCCAAAGCTTCGAACAGACTTACATTTACCCACTTCTAAATACATTGTCGTAAGTAAACTTTCAGACAGTTATGTAGAGGCAAGATTACGATTTTTGTTGCACACCATTTTCTTTTAGGATTTATTCCTCTTCAGCTAGTGCTTAATGAGTCATTAACTTCTTTGGAAAATTAATTCCTAGAGCACATGATGCAAGAGTAAATATGTTGGATTACCAAATGACAAATGCTCTGTCAAGTTATGTCCAGGGTGCCATTGCATAAAGACTTACTATTATAGTAACTTTGCCATCAATGGTAACTACCATGGTAATGTTGCTCACGAGCCAATCAAAATCCAGTATTCCATGAAAAGTTACTATAATAGCAAAGTTACTATAATAGCAAGTTTTATGCAACGGCACCCAGAAACATATTCAGCAACATTTGGAAGAAAACAAGGAACTAAGTCTGGTGAGAGCCAGAAGGGTTTTAACTCATATTTAACAGAGAGTTAATGTCCTTTTGACTCTCAACAGATGAGAAATCAAAACAAAGCTATTCTTACCTCTCTCGTTATGTAGCCATCTCTGTTGATATCATAGAGGTTGAAGGCCCAGTTTAACTTCTCTTGTAGTGACCCTCTTGCAAGTATTGACAAACCTTGTACAAACTCCTGCATGAGGGAGGAGATTGGTGCAAGAGAAAAAGAGAAAGAGAGAAAAAGAAACAATAAGAGAAGGAGAAAGGGAGAGAAAGAAAAAAAAAGAAAGAGAAAGAGAAAGAGAGAGACAGAGAGAGACAGAGCTAGAAATATTAACCACGTGATGATCGATGCAGTCAGGAGCAAAGCCACAATGATTTCAGAAAGAACAAAAAATAGTCGGTTGAGAGCCATAAGGGCACTGACTGTGCATTGGATGATATGAGTTAAGGCCCTTCTGACTCTCAGCAGACACAATTCTAGAGGGGATGATGCGATTGGGATGCAAGAAAAAGAGCTATGGGATGCTTTTAAAGGTACTTCATTCCTTTTGCAGACCTAAATTTTAAAGTTGTATGAGTATTCAATCAATTACAAAAGAATTATAATTGGAAAACTTGTGCAGATGTTAAAAGGATTATAATTTGCTTCAAAGAAAGTAATAATAACAATTTGCAAACACTTTATAGTTTTCAACTTAAAAATAATCGTGCAATTTTTAAAATTATTTTTTGACTAATACCAGTACATGTACTTGTGTTGATTTTTCAGAAGTTCCCTCTGTGACTACAGCAAGATTTTCATTTCTTACAAAGAAGTTATAGAACTTGTGACCTTGAAACTTCATAGGCAGCATCTACAGGATGTCTACTAAACCTGTGCAAAGTTTGGTGGAATTTTGTGTAAATCGGCAAAAGGGATGAAGTACCTTAAAGGCTCACTTAAAATGTAAAGCAATCAATGTGCACATCTATGCTATACTATGCTATATCACAAGGTATAATGGAAAAGGTCTAAGCCAGAATGACAATCGATCAAAAACTATTATCATTATATTTTTAACACCCCAGTAAATGCTTTTAAATCTGAAAAATCACTTATCAAATTTTCATTGAAAATACTGTAGCAAGTAATCTGATGAATAACAACCAACTACATGTATCTATAAGAATTCAGAAAATCATGTACGTCTCCTACCATAATGTTTTACAATTCAGATATGTTATTATGGGTCCTATGAAAAACTCATCATTAAAATAAATTGATTATATACAATATGTTTCATCTCCACCTGTTCATTTACATGTTGATATCGAGAGTAAAATATCATGAATACTCTTCTGTGCAATGTGATTTTTGCCTAGAGATTTGCCATACCGCATCCTCGTCCTGTAGTTTCAACAGACGTGCTTAGACAAAAATATCTGATTCATAGCATGTCGGCAAAACACTACAAAAGACTTACGACGCCTCGCCTCTCCATCTGAATTTCAAGTGCGAGGGTTATCAATCATTGTAAAGCAACATTCGCACACAATCAGTTCTAACATGTTTGCCGCAGTTATTAGATCTTATGCTCCTGTCTCACGTTCGACATCTATGGAGGAAAGCAGGAGAGGGGGGGGGGGGCTCTTTGCTTTCTGAGATTTCTCAGAGCTCAAAAAACAGGGTTGGACAAACAACGTGCCGGCATGGGATCCTCTTCCAATTTCTAGCGATCAAATAGAGACAGAAATGGGTTCTTTCGTAGTGATTGATGCGTTCATAGGATGTTGATGTCGATGATGAAATACGACCCCTTTTCTTCACTCTTCACCCTCCCTGTATTTCAAATTTGTTTGTTCAAAGCAAATACCGTTCTCCTCAATAGCTATTGAATTGATGTCACAGATATTCCGTGATTTCTCTTGTGTTTCTATGTTTTGAGAGAGATGGAACATAAATATTTCCAGACAAAGTCTAGCATGACACTTCAAAGCTTCACACACTTGTTGAAAAGATGGCAAGGGGGAGGGGCTTACTAATCCATCCATCTATTAACATATCATCCGCTGGGAGCCAGAATTGTGTATATGAACTCGATGTAAAAAGGTTATTAGTTAACGCCTTTCTGACTTTCAGCAGACGATATCATCTGTTGAGCGCCAGAAGGGGGGTTAACTCTATGCAAAGTCCTATTAGTTAATGCCTTTCTGGATCTCAGCAACCATTATCTGTTGAGAGGTAGAAGGGGTTAACTCAGTGGAAAGTCCTTTTAGCTAACTTCTTTCTGGCTCTCAGCGGACAACACGACACTTTCCTATTTTCTACATGATGGGGTAGATAAGCTTGCGTAACTAATCACTGTACCAACATCCCAACACTTCAAAGAGATTTCTATGCGGGGAGGCTTAGCAGGGACCGCTGCAGAGAAGTATCGACTCACTTTACAGAATGCGTGATTCAGAAGCACTGCATTTGACATACTTTCAAGAGTACAGTTTAACATGACATACAGAGAAGCTGAAATGCTACTCTAAAGACTTGTTCACACATAACACGGTAAACCTCCTAAAAACTGCCATGAGAAAATAAAATGACACAGGCTCTGCACTTCACAATTCTGAATAAAGATAAGTGAGCAGGCATAAGGGCCCTTGTTACGCAGGTACAAATTTTCACCCCAATTTCCCATTTATTTGCATCAAAAATTGGTTTATTTGGACGTGGTAATTTTTTAAAAGCAGTTTAATGCGACATGTGTGAACAAGGCATAAAGATGCAAGTTAGTATGAAAAAATTCAAGCAGAGAAAAGGAGAGGAGAATGTTCAATTGATGAGGCAAGCAGAAAAGGAAAAGTAGTGTGCAGAAAGAGAAGGAAGAGCGTGTCTTCAACAGGATGGACCAAGTATGCTTTTTAGGAGGATCAGTTTACGTCAAAAACTATCACAAATTTCAGCAGATGCATCTATCTTGAAATAAAGGCCGACTCCTTCGAGGAACTCATATTTGAGTGTGGAAGGATACAATGGGAGCATTTCCTGACCCCTTGGAGGCTTACACACAAATTATTTCTCAGTGGCTTTGAACAAACTGATGATGGCATGAGCCTGAAAATGACAAATGAAAAAAAATTGGAAATGCATGTTATATGCCAATAAAACCATCTCCAATAGGTATTTTTCTCCCTCAGTGTCAGCTAAATAATCCTCTGATATCCCCACCCCAAAGATCTACTGTAGATGTTAAAGAAGTTTCATACTGACTAGGCCCTCAGCGTCCTGTACTTTTTAATGAGGCCTAGAACTCCACCCACGATTCAAAAATGGTGACGTCATCCTCTTGATGATGTAATGTCTTCTCTTTTTCTCAGTTTGTCATTAAAAACAAGACAAGTATCGAGAGGAGTTTGTGCAATTTACTCATCATTCTACCGAGGGGTAACTAGCCTTTTACTTTTGCAGTAGATAGAGGACATCACATCGATGCTACACACAAGAACTGAATTCTGAACTCTAGACTTGATCTGAGTTACGAAGAAGAGGGGTGGCATGCCGGGGGATGGAAAGATGGAAAGCGGGGATTTGCGCACAAACTGCCCGAACTTACCTCAAACGAAAGCGAACCATTACGATCGAGATCGAAGGATTTGAAGACGTAATGAGCATAGTGGTCCGATCCTGGGTTATGTGTACAGTGTGGGGGGAGAGAGAAAGGGAGAGGGAGATAAAAAAGGGAAGATAACTCAACAAACTTACCTCAAAGGTTAGTGAACCATTATGGTCCGTATCAAAGGAATTGAAGACATAATGGGCATAGTGGCTCGAATCTAGAAAAGGAAAAAAGCAGAATAACAACTGTGTTACCTCCTGTGATGGACAAAAAGGGAAAAAAATGATTCTGGGACAACAGGGGCTGGTCCACTATTTTGTAAAGGGGGGGGGGGCATTCAATTTGCCAAAATTTTTGTCAAGAAACCAAAAACAAAAGTTATCAGGAAAAAAAAAAGGGGGGAGTCCCATTTCCCAAATATTTCTGACAAGCAAAAAAAAGGGCATCTGGATCCCCAGGGTCCATCCCTGGAACACTCTCTCTGGATGACTACCCCTTGGTAATTACCACAAGAACATTTGAAACCTGGACAACTACCATCTGTAAAAAGATACAGTCTTCATCGTCAGAATCACCAGGGTCGAGTGGTAATTTTCCAGAGGGGTAATTGTGAAGGTAGTAATTGTCCCGGGTGGTTAAAGAAGCGAGACCAGTCTCGGCCTAGGGTTTTTGATCCATCAATCTTGGTCTCAACCCCTGAGACCTAATGCTACCTAAATGTAATCAATTTTCTTCTGGGGTTGGAATCCCAAGGTCTTGACTGCAACACTGGTGGTTCAATGTCCAGGGTGCAGGTGGCTAAATATCTATCAAGGGGGTTGCTTGACATGGTTAATTGTTATGGGTGGGTAATTTTTCTGTGTAGCTGATAATCCTGGATGGATGATGGTCTAGTGGGACTTGTTCTAGGTGGTTGATCTTCCTAATACATTGTCCTCCATTCGGGGTTATCTTGGTGGCAAGAGTACAGGGGGTAGTCTTCAAGAGGGATAGTTGTCAGCTAGGGTTCATGTCCTAAGTGGGTGGTAGTCAATTGGGAAGTTTTCCTATCAAGTAGTCATTGAGGGGCAATATATTGACAGGAAGGTTACTGGCATGATTCACTGGTCATCATAGGAGGGTTATTATCCAGGAGGGATAGCTGTCAAGAGTTGCCACCTGAAAGTTAAAAACATTGTTGCCATGTTACTTGTCCCTCCCCCCCCCCCCCACAAAATAATGAATCACTGCCCAGCTTCATAAAATTTTTTATCAATAACAATTGCAGCAGATATATGACAAGTTTGCTCTCAGCCAACCAAATGCTATGATTTCAGTAGCTTCTAGCAGTCAATGAGACTTGTTACTGATAACAAGTTTTATGAAACAGGGACCTGGGGCCCATATTCAATTGAGTACTTACGAAATATGAGTATTTTACTTAGTTTTCCCCTGAGATAAAATACTTTGGTATTCATTTGCATCTTCTGGATAAGTATTTTACTCTAAGTATAAGAAAGCTCACGAGCAGGCTTAAGCCAATTACTTGATTGGCAGGTATGTATGTTTGGAATCACAAGTCAAAGCAATGTAAAATGATTTTAAAAAAAAACAAATGTTAAAAGCTGCTAACGCCATTTAATCACTCTGTTCACAATACTGTATGATGTTTCCATATGACACTTGCCTTCAAAAGTGCTACACAACACCCAAATTAAAGACACCCTTATAAAGAAATCTAATGATTTTTTTCCCCACCAATATTTCTTCTCACAGACTGACAGCAATAAAACTTTCATTTTCTTCCAAGGTTGATATATATCTGCCGACAGGACTAAAATAAACTATCATGTTATTATGTTTTATTCCACGTAAAACAGACCTTACATAACCATCATTAATGACACAACTGACTAATTATAATGAAGTCTATCAGGAGTAATCATGGGCAAGCTAGACGGAAAGAGAAAGAAGAAGTACAATAACAGGCCGGCACTTTGAAGTCTGAAGAATCGCCTTCTACATCAACAGTTCAATTAAAGTACTCCACGATGTGGATATCTTCCAATGCCATTCTACCCATTTCCCACCTGCACCCCAAGCATGAATGTGACAAGCATTTTTCTGATTCTCTTATTCAATCATCTTTAAAAAAAACCCCCAGAAAATCAGATATTTAAGGAGAAGTGGAAGATGGAGCAATGTTTCTTCCCTTTTAAGATTCTCTCATATTCCTTTTAGAAAATAAATCCATCTTCTGAAAAGAACTGATGGTCCCAATGATACTGCAAGATCACAATGACATATGTATATCTCTGATGTTAGATTACACCTGAAAAAGTGCAAAGTAAAAATAACTTTCTCTCAACCTGGCAGATGCTAAAATCAATGAATATTGGTACAACCTTACTATTTTGAAAAGTTACCGGTACACATCAAAGGGTTTCTGATATTTTCAGTCTCTGGTGTAGCTAATTCAGTATCTTATTAACTCTATTCTAGAGTTAATATTCTATCGATTGGAATTTAAGAAATTCAGGAGAATGTTTTTTGCAGTAAAAAAAAAAATGCCACATTTTAAAAATCAACATTTTTTCAATGTTCTAACATTGCATGTAGAATAAAATGGTATTTTTTCAACATTATCATATAATAGCAGCTTTTTGAGATTGCCCACATGAGCACATAATTTTCTGGTTGAGAAAGAGCTAATTTGGAAGCATTCCTACCACGTTCGAGTCAATGTTTGTATCAAGACATCGTTCTGGATGACGGCCGATGTTTTGATAGAAATCTCATCGATTCGTCCGCTCACCCATAATGCATGAGCCCTTTCAAGGGAAGGGGCCTGGGAGACGATGATGAAAAAACAGATAAACCCATCTCCACGGTACTTTCTTTTGTTAGACAGGTAAATGTTAAGTGAAGCAAGGCGGAATAGATGTCATCGAAGGTGACGCTGTTGTCTTCAAAAATTCTCGCTCTGCTATCGGCTAAATGAAATAACCAAATTGATGTAGGTAGATTCTGACTTTATGGAGCTTAAACAAGCAATGTCCCCTAGGGAGATAGACTCTGTATATTCTGAACAGGGTTCAAATTTTCTAGGATTTTTCATTATAAGTACGATAAAATTGTAATTAAGTATTCTGCTTAATAATAAAAATCTTAACTAATAAAAAATGTATGGAATACTGTAAGAACAGCCTCACTGTCAAAACCCATTAGATCTTATTTATAGCAGACTTATAATGTGGTATAAAGGGAGTGTCGGTGAGGAGAAATGGACGGAGGAGGTTGGAAATTTGTTTTTCTCTTCAGCTTAGAACATGATGTTTCTATGTAATTCAGATAAAAGCCCCTTGCCTAATGAAGATTTCATCAAAATTGAATGGTTGATTTTTGGTGAGTGCCAAAAACCTGTTTTTAATCCTCCTTGTGGACTTCTGTCCTACAATTTGTCAACATTCAACTTAAATCTATAAAAAAACAAAAAAACAAAAAAACAAAAGCGAAGGGAAAAAGGGATAAAGAGTTCAGGAGAGATGTTCACTGAAACCTAATCCAGGACTAACCTTATTTAAAAACAAAAAAGAAAGAAGAAAAACAAGCTATGGTACTTTTTATTTTTTGCAAGTCAAACCCTTAACTCAATCTCTATATGTTAGTTTTTATAATATTCTGCATTTCACAATTTGTGGTTTTTGTAAAGATTCTGTGTATGGGTGATCCCGTGCAGAGCGTCCCGTGCAACATATGACATTTATCAAGATATTTCATCCATGAACGAAAAATTTCTTGATATGACCATGTCTATAGGTGGTGATACCAGAGATTCTTCATTTCCGGATGAAATATGTTGAAAAAGTACAGCTTCTAAACAGATTCTCTCAAAATCTATTTCACCTCAAATAATGCAGTTACTAGACAGCAGAGTGATATACAGTAGTAGTTAGCAAATAATGTTGAACCAAAAAAATGTGAAATATAAATGAATACTGATAATTCACAAGCTAAAAGTAGTCCATTTGTCTCTATGACATCACCAATCCAAAACCTCCACTTTCAACAAAGTGAGATATCCAGTCATATTTTATCCTGCCCAATCTCCTGTTATCTCAGATCTCAACACTTTATCGAGCTGGCAATAGGATGCAACGATATCGTGCGACGCTAATGACAGACAATGCACCCAGCTACGTTTCATCTGCGACTCGTCTAACCTGCCAATCTTAGAGTGTGCTTCCATGGCAGCCCATTCTCTCCTACCCATTTTTGTCACTTTATCTTCTTAGATTAAGAGCCCCCCATTCTGCATACAAGTTATTAGCGCTTTGCAGCGGATGGCAGTGGTTTATGCTGGTAATTTATGGAATCCATACATGGTTTTGTCAGCGGCTGAATAACGTGCTCCTGCCACACGTGATTATCAATATATGGGACTTTTATATGTATTCTCAAAGCTCATTATCTAGATTGAAAAATGACAGGTTGCGTTGACATTTTCAAAATGAAGTATTTAATAATCCACCCCGATTATTCAAAGGCATTTTATGTATTCACATAGCTCATTATCTAAATTGAAAGGAAAAGAATAACTTTTAATTTTGTCAAAATGTAATAATAGCCATCTTTCCTTTTCCCTGTCTATTCATGGTCATTTAATGTATTCACAAAGCTCATTATCCTAATTGAAATGAATCAGATTGCCTTGATTTTTTTTTCTTCAAAATAAAATATTTAGTAATTCTCTTATTTCCCTGTTATTCACATGCATTTTATGTATTCACAAACCTCACTATCTAAATTGAAAGGAAACAGGTCGCTTTGATTTTCTTCAAAATGAAATATTTAGTTAGCCTTTCTTATCCCCACTATCAAGGAGATTTCGTCGCTGGTTTCGCAAGAAGACGTATCCCCTGTACTTAAGCCTATGTGTTTACTTCAGATTGTGAAACCTGTGATGATTTTATGTACCCTCAAATCTCATTAACTAAATTGAATTGAAATGCATTGCTTTGATTTATAAGAATGAAATATTCAGCCATCCTTCTATGTCCTCATTTTTCATGGCTATTTTATGTATCATGTGATTTCGTTATCTAAATTGCAATGGAATCGGTAGCTTTTATTTTTTAAAATATAAAATATTTAGTCATCTTCTGTTATCCCCATCAAGTCATGTACATCTTAATTATTCATCAATCTTTTCTCTACATCGAGTAAAGACAGGGAACTTCAATATTTTTTGCACCATGAAATATTAAACCACTCTCCTTATTCATCAAATTCATGTGTCATTTCAGGAGAAACCACAGCTGAGTCATGGCAAGTAATTTCCGGATCTAAATTTGAATGAATGGCAAAGTAGCCCTTAATGCGTTCTTTAGCACCATACTAACCCAATTTACATACATAATACATCTTTATTTCAGAGTCTGACATTGTGTTACCAGTGATAACACCCCAAAAATAAAACATAGTTCAATTATTTGAAGGCAGTTTGTTTTTGTATAAAAAAACGTTTCCCAAGAGTTTATCTCCAGTTACACAGCATTTATTTTTCAACTGTTGAAGGAAAAAAAAAAAGTTCTCAAAAACCTCTCTGCATCCCGATTACATAATTCTCTTCATTCCCTTTTACCTCGATGTTGATACAAGCAAGATAAAAAAAAAAAAAAAATCATCTTGAATGCATCTTGAATCATTTAGCTTGTATGGTAATCCCCAGATGGTTTCCATGGTAACATTTCCGAGGATACCAATTCATTCTAATTTCCATCATTGACATAATTCTAGAATGAGTCCACATTATGCTGGATGCAGTGATGGTAACGGCATCTGTCTGGGATCAAGTTCCTGTTGAAGACGAGCTAGCCATTGTCCATGGAATCACGTTTCAAGACTCTATTTTGTTTTTGTTAAGAAAAGCAGTTTAAAATGTTTTACATGAAAGCAGATGAACACCCCTGAGCCAATCTTCTAATTGTCTGCTCGGAGCTAAAAGGGCGTTAAGTCGTATCATTTGACAGAGTTAAAGCCCTTCTGGCTCTCAACAGATTTAATGTACTCTGCATGCACCTGAACTCCATGATTTTGAACATTTACTGACTGTTATATTTCTATATAAGGTAGCTTGGCGAAATGCAGAGGCTCGAAAAGACGCTTTTGGAACGCAAAATGCATCTTCTTGAAAATCAGAATTTTATTACATTATGGCAGAAACGTATCACTAAGCGAATTATCTTAAGGTTTTTAGAAATGCCCTTTAGCAAACATGCATATCCAATGAAAATTGAAAATATAGTTTAATACAAGGATGGCAGTTGGCGAGCTTCCTCCCCCTACTGTTCCCCTTTTTCATCAATGAGGTATTATAAACCGTAATACTTCAGAACAAATAAGTATGGAGCACAACATCATCTAGAGTCAATATAACTCCTAATTATACTTTATATCATCGTTAAGAAGTTCCAGCGATTCCGTAATGACCGGGTGAGCTCAACTATGACTCCGTTTGGTGGTCAAGAAATCCCCTCTGGTCATTAATCATCCTCGCTTGGGATGAAAATTGGTCCATTAAGGGTAGGAAGAAGGAATAAATCTTTTCCTATAAATGTTCTTAGGAATCCCAGATGACCTATTTAAGCATCCATCTTTTCAGAGCGCAGACTTATATTTTTCATCCTTTATGACTTGTTCAAATGAGGTCCAGGGTCGCTGTAAGATAGAGGAACAATATTAAACTGGCCATTAAAACAAATGAGTTTGGTCGACTATTCAAAAAGAGAATATGTTTGGGGGTTGGGATTGTTTTTGCTCACGAGGGAATCTGAGAAATCCTACACCAGATTTGACGAAAGTGTGAAGGCTATGACTGCCAAATTAAATTTGAGCTTCTTAGTGGCTGATCATATATTTTGTGAATGTTTATATCGTATAAAACTTACCCCCCCCCAGTGTGAATAAATACTTGAAATCAACGATAACTCTACAGATGGGAATGGAGATCCTTATACAACCATGTAAAAATTTCCCACACAAGCATATTCAGGTTCTACAAAAAAAAATTTGCCCAATGTGTGTGATTGATGTAAGTAGATTTCTATCTGCATACAGTCTCTGTAGTACAACAATCCAATTCAAGCCTAGCATGGTCAGTTTATTGCTATCCAATCTGCACCCAAATCAGATATTGGGAGCACATCCAAGAAAATAAATATGATTTATTAAGGGTCTTCTGATGGACTCGTGGAATACGTGTCCACGAGGCCTTGGCTTTGCCCGGTACTAGGGACCTAATGAAACTCGATTAGGGCAATTTCATCCCATACATTCTGATTATCGTCAATAAATAGGAGATTTCTGAGAGCTCTTTGGTGCAGCTGCTTCCCTCCTTCTTCGCAATCTGATCTTGTTTTGGAATGGGTTTGAAAGTCAAACACAATAGTCATGAAAGATATATCAAAGATTTGCATTGTCATTCCATTCAATGTCAATCCAGATAGATGCACTTGAAAAATATACATAACCATGCAGCTCTGCAGATTACAGGATATTGCTGATAACTTGGAAAATCCTCTGCATCAAACTGAAGAATTGTTTTTCTCTCTGTAAATTTTTTATCATGGGTTTTCAAAAATAGTATAAGATATAATTCATCAATTTCACTTTATCACTTAATACTGTAGTTTCATTTAATTTTTCTGATTTTTCAGTTATTGAAAAAAAAGTCTTGAACATTACTGTTGTTTACATCCCTCTATAACCAAACTATTTATAATGCAATTGGTGCAATGTGATAGTCTGATATGTTAAGGGTAATCTCTAATTCTGATTATGAAATTATATTTTAGGAGAAGTCATCTTAAAATTTATTCTGGGTTGTTCATGATGTATTAGGAGTGGGAAGTCTAAAAATCAGCACAGATATACACATTTGGGACATTATCTGATTTCTTCATCTTTATTTGTTTATTAGTATCACTTTGATTTGTAGTTTTAACTTCAAGATTAGGTTTTGCTGCATTCTGTGAATAATAAGTTTCTGTTAAGTAGTTTAGTGAAACAGAGTGGCAAAGTGATGCTTCTGGATTGCAAACAGCGTAATTTTTGCCGATAGTGTGAAATGAAAATTGTAATTTGACATGTAATGACAGTTTTGGTAATGTAAAGCCCAATCAAGGTAGTAGAACTACTTTTACGTGCTCTGAGGCTCAAAGGGATTGATTAACTTTGTGAAAAATTCAAAAATCAGCTCAAATGCCAGTGAATTGTGTGCAATCCTCTAACTATATATATAATTAAGGATATGTGAAAGTATGAGAGAAAATGGAACCCGTTTACTATCCTAAAAAAGAGAAAAAAGCGATCGATTGCTATAGCGCAAGTCACTTGGCTTCTTCGCTGCGCTGCAGCGCGCTGCAGTCACAAAACCCAAGCACCAGCGCTTAGCGATTTCAGAGCGGGTTTCCAGCCCGTGAAGGAATAGGGATTCGTTCACTGTACGGTATTCTGTGACAGAACCGTAAGAGTTCTTTAGGGTTCGGTGGTACTAGTATCCCGACATCAATGTTCAATCGTAAATATCCTGATATATAAACGACCAATCAGCTTATAAAACTAAGGCGATTCCTGTCTGACCAAAAGGTTTGCAATTATGATTACAGCATTAGCTGGAACAGTGATTTTTTTTTTCAATCCTGGGCAAAGTTAATCAATCCCTTTAATGATACGTTTCCACCTTAATGCAATAAAATTATGATTTTCAACAATATGCATTTTGCGTTCCGGACACATCTTTTCACTACATTTCAGGTAGCTTAATGTAATGGTGTGTACAACATGGGAAAGATGCAAAGAACAAAATTACTAGTTTTGTCTGTGCATTTAAAATTACAACCATACTTATCTGAATAAAAGTTTTCATATCATTATGCTCAAAATAAACAGAGTTAAATACTAATGCTACATCCTTATATTTTGGTTCTGCCTCTATGGAATGAAATTATGTTTCTGAATAATTGTGTCATTTGCATCTTTCCTGCGTTTTTACATGCCCTCACGTTTTGCTAAGCCATACCTTACAGAACTCAATAGTAAGTTATAAGATTTTAGAGTATGAAAGAATAGTCCTGTACTGTCAAAAATCCTCTCATAGTCTGGAGAAGTCATGAAAAAAAGGAAGACAGAAAGTAGCAGAGAAATAGTCACAAATAATTCCAAGAATTCAACATATGGGGAATGTCAATAGCAGGGGTGTCGATCCATGTTCATGATTGGGGGGGGGGGGGGGATAACCGGCAAGGGAGCGAAGTGACTGAGTGGGAGAGGGTGTGGGAGGGGGGATACCCCCTCCCACACCAGGGACTTTTTCAAAAATCTGTCTATAAAACTTACATTTTAGAGCATCCCAAATGGTTTTTAATAAAAAGAAGGAATGCACGAAACTACGCCAATGGACGGAACCCCTCAATTGAGAATAACAATGCGAGCAAAAGAATTTTCTTTGATATTTTTGCATTGAAAATATGGCATTTCTTATTTCCTTACTTCTAATCATTAAAAAATGTGATGGTGTTTCAAGATCAAACATAATGAGTTTGGATAATTATTAGTTTTAAGTGTAATGTATCATAATTCTGATTTATTTCATCGAAAATTATTGGGGGATGATAATACAGGCCATCTTTTTTTAAATATATACCCCCCCCCCCCCCCCGGGATCGACACCCATGGTCAATAACCTAGTGAATTGCTTATTGAATTGTGAAAATAAAACAATGGCCTCATGAAAAAAAATCCAATATAATTTCTATAGACAATACAACCTTGTATTGGAATTGGCCTAGAGTTGATTTCTCAAAAGAGTTTGTGTTTAAAGAGAAAAGAGTGTGAAGATGGAATATTCTTACCTCCTTGAGGGAAAAACTGTGAATAGATGGTCTTGAATGTATCCTCGTTTACCATTCCCGATGGACATTCCTATGAGATGTAGAGAAAAATGAGATAAAGAAAGAAAAGGTTACACAACATGTTGAAAAAAGTTATTAAAGGTTAAAAAAAAATGAAGAGAAAACAAAATATACAAGAAAGTGGAGCAGTAGACAATCTGGGGCAGTTTCTTATTAACATAAGATGTATTATAATGCTGTTGAACCAATGTAAATAATTATATTATCTGGTCAAGTACGAAAAAGGAATATTGATAAAATGATACACGATGGATTTCAAAAGAGATAAAAAGAGAGAAGGGAATAGAGACTAAAAGAGATAAAGACATAACACTGAGAGAGAGAGAGAGAGAGACAGACAGAGATAGAGAGATAGAGAGAGATAGGGAGATAAAGAGAGAGATAGAGAGAGAGCGAGAGAGAGAGGGAGATAGAGAGAGATAGAGAGAGATAGAGAGAGATAGAGAGATAGAGAGAGAGAGAGATAGAGAGATAGAGAGATAGAGAGAGATAGAGAGAGAGAGAGAGGAGATAGAGAGAGATAGAGAGAGATAGAGAGATAGAGAGAGATAGAGAGAGATAGAGATAGAGAGAGATAGAGATAGAGAGATAGACAGATAGAGAGAGAGAGAGATAGAGAGAGATAGAGAGAGATAGAGAGAGATAGAGAGAGATAGAGAGATAGAGAGATAGAGAGAGAGATAGAGAGAGATAGAGAGAGATAGAGAGAGCGAGAGGGAGATAGAGAGAGATAGAGAGAGATAGAGAGATAGAGATAGAGAGAGATAGAGAGAGAGAGAGAGAGAGATAGAGAGAGAGAGATAGAGAGATAGAGAGAGGGAGATAGAGAGATAGAGAGAGATAGAGAGAGATAGAGAGAGATAGAGAGATAGAGAGATAGAGAGAGATAGAGATAGAGAGATAGAGAGATAGAGAGAGAGAGAGAGAGAGATAGAGAGAGATAGAGAAAGAGATAGAGAGAGATAGAGAGAGATAGAGAGATAGAGAGAGATAGAGAGAGATAGAGATAGAGAGATAGAGAGATAGAGAGAGAGAGAGAGAGAGATAGAGATAGAGAGAGATAGAGAGAGCGAGAGAGAGAGGGAGATAGAGAGAGAGAGATAGAGAGATATAGAGAGATAGAGAGAGATAGAGAGATAGAGAGAGAGAGCGAGAGAGAGAGGGAGATAGATTGAGATAGAGAAAGCATGCAGAGAGAAGAGAATAGTGTAAAAACACAAAATCCTACTACATTGTAAATTGCAAAATACACCAGCACAATGATTATCCTTCTTGAAATCCCCCAAGCAAAGAAAAGAAATTCAAAAGTGGCAGATTTTCTCATTCTATATTCATCATTTATGCATTAGAATGCAGGGAACCATACTCTTGAGGGGTAATAGGCCCGGTTCTTGACATGAGCGAGAAATGCACCGAGGAATCGAGATTCGAAGGATTGCGACACGTTAACCGTGGCAATAGAAGTGCCCAGATACGAAAGCGATTCAGGACGTTGACAGTTGACAGCGACAACTCGGCATTTGAACAGTGCATGTGATAAAGGAACTTTATTAGCCTTCCACCACAGCCGATGGAATGCTCCCACATAAAAACATTTCAATTAGCGTTTACAGTCATTAAACCACAGCTTATATGAAATATCATCAGGTCACATTTCGACCTTGGTAATGGCTTTCTTGATTGTTTTGCTGTCCCTAAAAATTTCGACAGACTTGACAGCATAAAATTATTACTGTTATCACCCGATACATCTTAGAAAGTTTTGAAACTGTTGAGCAAATGCATTGTGATGTGGATGCACTAGTGCTATATCTAACCAAGATCATTATATTTTGCTTGTTTCTCTCTTCCATTCCCTTTCTTCTCTTCCGTCTCTCCGTCTCTTTTTTTTTTCTCTCTCTCTCTCTCTCTCTCTCATCTATTGCCGTTTGTCCTCTCTTTTTTGTCTGTCTCTCCCTCCTTTTCCCTCTCCCTCTCTATTCCATCTATAGAATAACACCCAATCTCTCTCTCTCTCTCTCATCTATTGCCGTTTGTCCCCTCTTCTTTGTCTGTCTCTCCCTCCTTTTCCCTCTCCCTCTCTATTCCATCTACAGAATAACACCCAATATTGCAGTGTTTAATTCCATTTATCATTCTTCCTCTCTCTGTCTCTGTCCCTGACTGTCTGTCTCTCCATTTTGTTTCTGTCTGATAATCTGTTAGTCCATCCTGTTGATTTCTCTACCTTCTTACCCTCTTTTATCCCAAAATCTTCCCTCTTTTCTCCTTCTCTCCTTCATTATTTTCTGCCTCTAGCCATTCAATCCCTGGAATGGTAATAAGTTGAAGGCAGCAGTGTGGAGGAGGAGGAGGAATCGAGCCCTCCAGGTACTTGGAGCTGATGTTTATTAAAACGGGTTCAATTCGCTATCTCTGAAACTGCTTGTTTCACATCACATTAAGATCATAAGCATCACCACCACACCTGCTCTCTCTCTCTCTCTCTCTCTCTTTCTCTTGTCCCTCTCCTTCTTTATCTTTTTTTCTCTATTTCTCCTCTCCTCCCCTCCCCATTCCTCTATCATCCATTGTGGATATCTGCTTCTAGTTGTAATTTGATTTCTCTTTTTGCGGCTTTTCTAGAAACTTCCTGATTGCATCTCTACCTTCCCAAATTCCTATTTGTAAAAAAAATAAAAGCGAATTGGGCACTCCTTCAGTGTCACTTTCTCTAGCTCTCTCTCTCTCTCTCTTCCCCCCTCTCTCATCTATCTCCAGGGCAATGTCCAAATCTTAGAATTTCATTTGACAAAAGAATATATATATATATATATATATGTATCTACAGCATTTTCACTACAGCTACCATATGGTGTTACCAAAATCCTTCCATTGTTGATCTTACATTCTAGTTTTTAATTCTGCTTCATTTCCCTCTCATCCTCATACCTTCTTAGGGCATATCTATCTTGTTTTCATCTTGCTTATTTTTGTTTCAGGCCTCTCAGTCACTGATCCTCACTTCTCTCAAACATTTTCTCTCTCCCCTCTACCACCAACTATTCTGCCTCCAGCCCCCATCTACACTTTTTCCCCAATTCCACCTGTGCCCCTATGAGACGTGGGAGAGCAACGGTGCCCTCTGGCGGCAAAGGCAAGTGCTAATCCTTGGAAACGCAACCACTTCATCAGCTCCCAGACTTGGTTAAATGTCTGTTAAAGAGAGGTTGAGTTCTGGGAAAGGCGAAAATAATTTGTGAGCTTTCTCACTCCTCGTTGTGTCGGTTTGGAAGAGCATCATAGTAGAAATGTCCCCTGAAAAGGATTGCACCCCAAATGCCGTCATATTTCAGATATGACTAGAAATAGCTGAAATGTTTGGGCTGAACATTCATGCCACATTTGTGTGCAGTCCCATATATCCATTTCTGTGTGCAGTGCATATGCTTTTCAGTGAGACTGGGTCAATTTCTTATCATTTTGATGATTCTAAAACCTTACACTATACACCAATCCTTATGTAGACATGATAAACCTTTCCCAATTGCTTTGAGAAAGCTTCTTCACAATGTAATTGCATGATAAAAACTCAACTTTATCTTTAAAGGGGATGTTGAGAGCTACCCATTTAAATAGTGCCATGAAAAAAATTTGTTCATAATTCAATCTGAATTGATCATTATAATTGAAACACAAACACACTATGAGGATATTTGGACATGCCAAACAGTTGAAAAAGTTTTGCTGTAAATCATACATGAAAAGCACAAACATGAATTCACATATTTGGGACTTAAAGTGGAATTTGAATGTCTTCAGACTTGGCATTTCAAAGAATTCAAATACTTAGATATCTGCAATTTTCTTTGTAAAAATTTTAAACTAAAAAAGAAAAGAGGAAGGGTTTTTCACATGAAAACATAATTGAAGAAAGATTTCAAAGATCGTTAGTCTTTTTATGATTAAACCTCCTTAAAACAGTCGCTGCTTGAAGCATCAATTTCAAAATGCAGATTTTGAATTGATAATCTTTCCTTTCAAAATCAGAAATGGACTGCCAATTTGGAGATATAATAAACCATACAAGAGACATCCTGAACAAAAATACATAAGAAACCTGGCATGCTAAATATGAAGTAAAGAAAAAATGTGATCTGCCTATGCTTATAATGCATATCTAACCACATACTAGAAAATCCATTTGAAATCAATGTAAAATACTTTTTCATGTCACTTTTATTTAACTCCATATCCATTATATGACATCTGCTGCCCTGCAAGTTATCAACAACATTCTTTTGTTGATATGAAAGTAGTGAAGATTATTAGAGAATATTCTGAGTCCAGGGAGCGACTACTAACGAGGTGGTTTTGATGAATCCTCTCCCTAAATTGGTTTTGATGTAATTTCATATCTTAACGTCATCTCGAGCTTGCCAATTTGATGTGATTAGAATTCGGGTCCAACCCTCCCTTCCCCGCGGGCCTGGAAAGGGAAGTCATTTCCTTCCCTAAAGCACATCCATTCCTGATTCGTACCTCGGACAACATCAAAAATTAAAATCCAGGCTTGTTCAGCCTCTACAGGTTCACAACGGCTAATTGGTTGCCAATTTTGGGAGGCGTTATGATCATAACAGTCACTTGTACTCTTCGGCTAATGAGAGATGACCACCGAAGGCATGTCAGTTGCTCAGGCGAGCTGTGCTGTTGCTCTTAACCTGCTTGGAGACATGGGCCAACATAATTGGGTGAAAGCGTTGAAATTGCATACATGTTCAATGAAAACAGGATCATCTCCTACAGGGCCCCGTCTTACAAAAGGTTACGATTGATTTGAATTGATCGCAACTTGAAATCAATCGCAACTCCTATCTCTTAAGTACACAGTTGCGACCGATTCGAATCAATCCCAACTCTTTATAAGACGTGTCCAGGTCTCTCATAGCAAATGAGTCAATGAAAACTTGAAAAATCTTTGAGCCTTTGTTCCTTGAGGCAGGCCATGGAAGGCAAGTGTTGGGTAAATTTCCTCGTCTACCCCACTATTCATTGCAATTTCCAGCGGGCCTCCTGGACACAATTTGGATCCCGGCCAAGGAAACCTCCTCACTGAGTGCCCTCTCCCGGGTGTCAGAATTCATACCCATCCCCATGCAATCGATGGGAACGGAGAGAGATGCCAACATTAAGCGAAGGTGACGGAATCGCAAATGCTTTCCCGTTTTTTGCTCATGGAGGTAAGAAAAGGACGGGGCTCTTTGATGTGAAATTAGCATATATTCACATCGTCTTCTGAGAGCGAGAAGGAGGTAAACTCAATATTGGGGATTATGGACATATTGATACCATCTGGTAGATCTCACTTCTATTAGTTTCAATTGTAATTACTTCCTTTTGATAGACATGCAACCAATACAAAACTTAAAATAAATGTGATAGAAAAAAAAATATTACAATCTGGTAGATCTCACCTTTATTAGTTTCAATTGTAATTACTTCCTTTTGATAAAGACATGAAACCAATTCAAAGCTTAAAATAAAAGTGTCAGAAAAAGAAAATATTACACAGTGGCTGATTGAAAAATGGGTTTTTAAAGAGGGGAAAAGGAAGTTATTCTTTATTTCCCCACTTGACTTATTTGTTGTTGTTGGCTTTAAACCTGTTGGATATGATTTAATTTTGGTACAATACATATTTTTTTTAGACTCCAGCTTGAGTTATCATGACTTCGTATTCAATAGGTCAGTACTTTCCAACATCATAATTTGTCTCTCCTGGGCCCTGTTTCATAAAACTTGTTATCAGTAACAACTGCCCCATTTCTATGACAAATTTGCTCTCAGCCCATCAGATGCTAGTATTTCAGTAGCTTATAACAGTTACCGTAACTTGTTATTGATAACAAGTTTTTATGAAACGGAGCCCTGGTTACTTTATGACCCTCATTTGAATACAACCCTCCTTCGTTTTTACTTAGAACCTAGTTCACAGATTAGGGATGAGGTTTGATATATATGAGCTCTTTGAAGAAAGGCTGAAAAGCCATTCAAAAAAACTGATAATGCCCCCTTTCTAATATATATGCTTCAATAATATATCACCTATCTATTCCACAGTTAACCATGGATCTCATCATAAAAGGCACTACAATAATGAAACTTTATAGCTCAAAAAAATAGATTTTCACATCTATTTTCACATAGTCAATGCATGACAACTAGTGTTTAGGGCGCAGTAAGAAGGATTATTGCAGCTTTGCAGAGATATTTGTATATAAATTGGTCCTTTGGGAATCAGTAAGGTAATAGGTACATCAACTTCCCAAATATATATGTATATGTAGTTGAATAGATATCTCCTTCAGAGGGGAAAATGTTATGCGTGAGAAAGAGTTGAGGGAATAATAGAGAATTATTGAACGATAAAAAGAGGGAGAAAGGTATGGATATGTTTGGGAAAGTGAGATAAAAAAAGTGAGATAAAAAAAGAGGAAAATGAAAATCATAATAGTGATAAGGGCTTGGGGGGGGGGGGGGTGATAAAGGGAGAAGAGAAGTGGAAGGGAAAAGGTGATTGAACAGAGGAGTGGCTGTGTATATAAGTTGGGAACTAAAGGGTAGTACACAGATGAAAAAGAGAGGAGAGAGAGGAGAGAGAGAGAGAGAGAGAGGAGAGAAAGAGAGACAGAGACAGAGAGAGAGAGAGAGAGAGAAAGAAATGATGAAATTGAAGAAGAGTTCCAGTATAGATAGAAAAAGAGGGAAGTAGAGAGAGCTATTGGAGCAAGTAAAATGAAAGAACAGAGGCGAATTTCAAAGTGTATACAAGAAGCAAACTTCATCACATGCTTAAAAAAAAACTACAGAATGGGACAGCTCAAAAGAGTTAAGTGAATGAGTAAATGAACAATGGACCTCCTACACAATAATGAGAGGCACTTGACAGTGTTGAATACATACTGTATAATATGAAAAAAACAAAACAAAACAGATTAGACTTTTGTACCGTGGGTTATTCACCATTAAAATTTAGAACAAGCTTCATGCAAAGTTGGTCATCCCCTGAGCCTTATACCCTAACCTTTTCCACCGCATCACACACCCCCTCTCACCCGCTATTTGTTTATTAAAAGACCAAAGTCAGTCCAGCATGGATTCTCACTTGATCTGCTCTCTCCCTGACAATCTTTCCGGATATGGTGAAATGAAGCGAGCTCTGAGAGCGCCCTCGAGAGGTAACATCATGATGGATGCCTGATGTAACGCCACGGGACCCCGGTAACTCCTTCCCGCAGCTTATTGATTTCTAAAGATGAATTCTTAGAGGTCACTGTATTGACTTTTCTCTCCTCATTATTCTTTTTTTTTTTACCTCTCTCTCACTCCCCCTCTCCCTCCACTTAACACATTACTTATGGAGAGGATCTAGAAGCATCTGTAGAAGTTTTGCCAAAATTTCCATATTCATGTTGATTTTTTGAAATGAATAATAATTTAGAAGTCTGGTGTTGAACAGATCTTTTATCGGCAAACCTGGGTTTCAGCAGTCTTAAATTAATTAAGGTTGCTAACTTCAGCGTGGACTTCCTAATGTAACCCTAATCCTTACCCTAACCCACGGTGAAGTTAGCAACCTAAAATAATTTAGATCGCTAAAACCCAGGATTGCCCTTTTTTCTTTATCTTTCTTCTATGTTCTTTGAAACTATTGTGAATTATTCATATCATTCACATTTTTTGTAGAGGGATTTCTTTTATTACTGAGCTGGAAAACAATTGATATCAATGCAATATATAAAACTATAAAACTGCACTCAATGTCAATCATGTCATAACAAACTTTATCTTTTATATGTCATGTTGGTATTATTAATCAGCTTTCATACCTTTCTCCCACATTTCTACTGTAAAAAAAAAAACTTTTTAAGTTAGCAAGTTATCTGAATTTGCAAAAAGTTTCATATTACTTGCTAGTTTCATGATGTGAAAATTTCAGTACATGGGAGATATAGAAACAACTATTATTGCACCAATAAAACATCTCTATGAAAAATTAAAAAAGATACATACATGTTACCGTAGCAACAGCATTAGTGATGCCATCCGCATGAATACACTCCAGTAAACCTCAGCCTGGAAGGCATGCTCAACGTGTCAAATTAGCCTGATTTTATTGATACCAACCTCCTAAAGTGCCACTCTCTGTCAAATTAATTTGCCACAAGTCTCCTTTTATATAGTTTCTTTCATCTCCTTGAAATTAGTTTCATCTTTTACCACGCCCACTCCATTTCTTTGTTTGCCTGTATTCTTCCATTGAATCGCTGTATCTGATTTCTCTTTCTAACACTTCATAGCTCCTCCCTCCATGTTTCTAAAAACGATATGTATTTTTCTTCCCTCCCTCTGTCATTCTCCATCTCATCCTTTCTATTTTTGACCTTCCCCTTTCCCTTTTCTCTCTCCCTTCTCTCTTAATACTCGTGCATCCCCCCCCCATTTTCGTCATCTCTTCATCTCTCTCTTCTCTCCCTTCTCCCTTCCCAATGCACTCCTCTCCTTATCCCCTATTGCTACATCCCAACTCCTCTACCTCTCACTTCAAACTTCTTTCTATTCCCCTTCATTTCTCCTTTCCTCCTACCTCTAATTTGCTTCCATCTCTCCCTTCCCCTCCACCTCTCACTTACCCCCTTCTCCCTCTCTCTCTCTCTTAATATCTCTTTGCTCTCTCCTTCTTTATCTCTGGCTTTCCCTCCATCTCTCACTTCCTCTCTTCCATTTCTACCTCCCCCTCCACCGCTCTCTTTTGATATTCCTTTGCTCTCTCCTTCCCATCCTCCTTTCCATCTCTCTTCTTCTCCATCTCTCCCTTCCTCTCCCCATTCTAATCCCTCTCCTCCAGTTTTATCTTCCCTCTCTCTTAATATCTCCTTGCTCTCTCCTTCCCATCCTCCTTTCCATCTCTCTTCTTCTCCAACTCCCTCTTTACCCTCCATCTCTCCCTTCCTCTCCCCATTCTCATCCCTCTCCTCCAGTTCTACCTTCCCTCTCCTCCAGTTCTACCTTCCCTCTCTCTTAATATTTCCTTGCTCTCTCTCCTTCCCATCCTCCATTCCACCCTTCTCCTTCTCCATCTATTGCTTCCCCTCCATGGCTCCCTTCACCTCACCATCTCCCCCCTCTCTCTCCTCTATCTTCCTTTCTATCTTTCTCCCTCTAGCTGTCTGCTTTCCACCTACACATCTCTCTGCGGCACCAACACATGTAGGTCAACTATACCTTGCAAAAAGGTTATTGGAATTTCCCCTGCAAAAAATGTTCAATTTTATCATAACCGTACCAGATATTTTGAAGCTGTCAAATGTCAGAAATTTTGTTTCTCTCGAGCGCAGATCATAGCACACATTCTGAGTTTAATCTAACTCATAACAAAAACTACTGGAGCAAACTTTATTTGAAACGTAGCACATTGGATTTGAAAGACTGGAAATTCAGTACTGAATAGCCTTTATGAATGTTTAATTAACATGACATTATAGTGGACATTAGGGTACACAGGCTGTGCTAAAATTTCACATTCATCAACGATTAAACTTGACAGGAATACAAATTGTTTGATTACTTGTGAAACACAAGATTCCAATTGGGAAATCGATTTGCCTTCAGTACACAACTCTTGGAACTGTAAACCCCCAAAACTGAAAGAACACGGGACAAAAATAACAATGCTAGTGCAGGACCAAAGGCACATAGGACCAATTGGGTGCAATACATATGATAGCCCTGTAAATAGCATACACTCAATGTATGGTCTTCAAAAGATAAAGGCCCTAGTTTCAAGATTGATGTTAATGATGATGATTTTCATTTATTTGACTGCTATATGAAAGCAAGAATAAGCTTGTATACTAGTGGACAGACACCTTTAAGTTGGAACTTGGGACCTTCTCCTTTGAAGACTATGTATGCATTGGGTGTACAGTGTGAGCTACGTGTATTTCCAGAGCTGTCCTTTGGATGCCAGACCCGGTTGGACCTTGAAGACTAATTAATCATCATCAGTCATGGCTGCTCTGACCGGAGTCTGACAACCGCTCTTCTTTCATCAGCGTAGCGCTTCTCCTATCCGAAGTGACATTCATGCGGCGACAATGTCGTGTAGCCTCAAACGGCCGATGTGAAAAGCTACGCTGAATGTTGCACATCAGGTATGCCAATTATGCGCACACAGACAGGGAAATACTAAACACACAGGGATCAAACAAAGCTTTAGGGAAGACAATGAAATGGTTTACACTGTGCTGATATCGTTTGCTGATAGCGATACGAGTGTCAACTGGTATCCTTTTACACATAATTAACGTCCTTCTGGCTCTCAACAGACGATATGTTGGTGTGACTATGGGTTATCAGACATGTTATCTGTACTGACATGGGCTTGTCTAGGGTGTCTGTTATACTAGACATTAAATTTACAGACTGTTTCAAATGTTCAGACATATCATAAATCCTATAAAGATTATCAGAATGTCTGAATGAGATATCACACAACCAGGTTTTACTAATACTTAGAGAAAAAAAAATCTGGCTTTTGCTAGGGAAAACTGTTTTTAAACACAGCTTAACTCAATGAATGCGTTTCCTGTATGAAGTTTCCTGTATTAAGTTTAGGTGAATGAAAAAATGGATTTAATCATATGTCACCTGGGGCCCTGTTTCATAAAACTTGTTATCAATAACAACTGCCCCATTTCTATGACAAGTTAACTCTCAGCCAATCAGATTCACTGATTTCAGTAGCTTATAACAATCACTGTAACTTGTTATTGATAACAAGTTTTATGGAACGGAACCCAGAAGTGTAATTCCAACCATAACCCTATATCTTTTAACAAATTGAAGCCTGGAGCAAATTATGTTGTTGAAGCAAATGATGTGTCACCTTTCAAGCATCTTCCATTGCAATACTGCTACTAAAGACACTACATTGCTTTCAACAAGTCTACAAGATGAAAGAATAGTCCTAGTCAGCCTCCAAATGGGAGGGAATCAATAGATAATCTAGTTTTTTTTTGGTCACACCCTAGCAGAATGTGCCCCTCATCATCACCATATAGACGAGGTCATGAAATATTTAGATCCTGTTGTCATGGTAATGGGAGCTTCCAGATTCCCAGGGTACATAGATTGAAGTACTACTCATCATCAGGATTCCCAGGTTCACATTACTAGAGAGAAAAATTACCTGGACGATGACTCGATGAGACCTTAAACAAGTCATCAGCATCGAGTCATCTTAGAGAGATTATGTTTCATCTCCTAAGCACCATAAGGGCATTAGCAGCATGAAGAATAATACGGGTTAATGGCTTTCTGGCCCTGAGCAGGTGATTTGTTGTGAAAATAAATTGGAAAGAGCTTGATACGAGCATGTCTAAGTGCATTTTATTCACTATCATCAAATCATTAGATTTCCTCACGCACACTTGTGCACCATCTCCTCTTCCTTCCGGAGGACTCCTATGACATAGGAATTGTGAAGTCTTAACACAACATATGGAATGCTCCAATGTCTTTAAATGTATTTCTTATGTGGGCATGGAACAGCAAAAATAATGAACGATAGTGCTTTTTTAGAATCACATATTTTTACCCAGTCTTACACAAGGGACTTACGATAACCACTCTGCTTAATACATATTTAAAATAATAATGAATGAAATACATACATGTATTAAAAACAATACTAAAAAACTGAGTATCCATTACTGGGGAGACTGCAGATGTATACAAGGTATGCAAAAATCTTTATTCAGAGCAACTTTCTTTACCTTCATGTACATAACCCCCAATAAACCAAGTACAGCATGGCTTTCTGGCACACATTCTCCCCATTCCGACCCACAATGCAACTCCTCATCCCCAGTGAAGTGGCAGAATTACGAGCTTTTCAATGAATCCTAGCTGCCTCACTGCTTACTCACACTGACCCAGTAAATCACCATCCTTCTTACCCTTACTCAAACATTTCAGTTATGGGGAATGGATATAAACCAGCTCTATAAATCAGATATTAGAATAGTTTCGGTGAAGGACGATACCATCGGCAAGCACCCACGGCACCCACGACCCAATCCAACTTGATAAATCAACTCTACACTCACTCAGTCGACACTGACTGGAAGGAAAGTTTAGACTCTATGGAACTGATTGGACAGATAACACAATTTACTGCATGTGGGACATCATTTGAAATCCTTTTTTCCCAAACAGCGCCTTCATGTCACCATTCAGACTACTAGTTTGCCAGTTTGACTTGATGACCTCAAGGGCATGTGCAGGTGTTCTAGGTGTTAAAACACCCCTTTTGGTAATAAAACACCCCCCTTTAGAAATGAAGTAAAAGCTTATTTGTGATGCCAAAATGCTGATAACCCTTTTTTTTTTTTTTTTTTGCTTGTCAGAGAATTTTGGAGCAAAAAGACAGCCCCCTTTAAAAAACTCCTGGGTATGCCACTACTCAAGGGCGTGTACATGCTTCTTCTGGGGCCACTTATCTTGGTAGTTTGACATGTTTCTCTCTTACGTCAGTCAGAAAGGAAGGGTACAATGTAATCCCTACAGTGAGTTACCATCTACTTTAGATCAACATCTTTTAAAATAGCATAATCCTCTTAAATTTGACATTATAACCCAGGTCAATTTGACTTACACATAAAGGGTGGGTTGATTTTTCTTTTTATGCAAAGAGTTCATCCTTAAATCATGATTTACAGAAGAGAGTGATATTAATGGATACAAGCTAATGAGATTAAAGCATATAAGATGGTGAGATTAATGGATTTTGCTATAAAACCCAGAGTATGCATTTGTTCTAGAATTCCAAATGCAAAGTGTGGATTCTCACCCATACATATAAGTTAGCAATGTGAACAAGGAAAGCTATTGACAGCATTACTCTTGCAAACACATGTTTAAAAGTCATTGCAAAGCAAAGTTATATAGACTGCATTAAGATATAAAAGATACTTGAGAGTTACTGATGTCACTTTACAAAAAGTGTCTACATTCCAAACACAAAAACACCCACATATTGTGGTAAAATGAGCTATTCAGTCGAACAAGGAATAGATTCTCTCAAACATAATCTAATTGGTTGTTCAATATGACACAACAAAAATCAATTTATGCAACATATGGAGACAATAGATAATGTACTCATGTACATGTAACAGTTATGCAACACTGCCTGCGGGGAAACTAACTTGTTGATTTGTAGAAAATTGTGGCTATTTGAACACTCTGCATACTCAAAGTCCACTGATAGACCTATCAAGCCAGGTTGCCATGGCAACTTACGACTACTTGCGAAGGCGTTGCCAGGGAAACCGATTGTTGGATGCAGGTAGGGTGGGAGTAGGTGGATGGAACGATGGAGGCATTAGCGAATCGGAGGAAAGGACGGCCAACAGCTTGAGGACAACAACCTCCTTGACGTTTCTGTCTTTGAAAAAGCCAAGGAATCATTTCTGACGGCGTGGCAATTTCGAATTTACTCAGGCCTGTCTCAAAGAGGTATTATGACAGTTTGATCGTGAGATACTTATAACCTCAGGTACCCTCTGGTTGTAATATCCTTTACAAGTATGAGAGTATTTTATAAGACACTAGGCATTTACAAGGAGGCCTACAGTTGAAGCAATTTCAATATTTCTTGAGAACTTTAGTAAGACTAAAAAGAGAGGAAACCTTCATTTTAAACACTTAATTTCCTTCTTCCTTTTAGAACTTTTGTTAGTTCTTATAAAAAGGCCTAAAGTTGAAGCAATTTCAATATTTCTTGAGAATTTTAGTATAGTACAAAAAAGAGAGACCTTGATTTCAAATCCTTGATTTCCTTCTACCTTTTAGACCTTTTGTTGATTACTATTTCAGGCTTTGAGGGATATGAACAATGACTTTCAAGCAGCATTGCAAGCTCTCTAGAATCAGATTAGAAAGTACGAGAGTTCTTTTTACAGGAAACCAAGCATTCACAAGGAGACTACAGCTGAAGCAATTTCAATATTTCTTGAGGATTTCAGTATAATGCAAAAAAGAAAGCTTGATTTCAAATCCTTAATTTCCTTCTTCCTTTTAGACCTTTTGTTGATTACTACTTCAGGCTTTGAGGGATATGAACTTCTACTTTCAACTGGCATTGCAAGCTTTCACATAAGAACAATATAGGAAAGGATTTCCTTTCCCCCTTTTCATCAAAGCATGTCATCTTGATGAGAGCTAGAAGGTCCTTAACTGTTTTGTAATATGAGCTAAAACCTTTCTAGCTCTAAGCATGTGCTGGAACTGTTGGATTGTGGACAGTTTTGGTATATTTACAACTTTTTCTTGGACAATTTAATTTCTTATTCAGTTGACTAAACTCTGGAACTACTATTACACCGAAGGATTCTCTATGTCATTATCCTTTGATTCATTTCAGAATATCAAAATATACAATATGGATTAATTTGCAAATTTATATTACTTCATAGCCACATTAGAAACATGTATTCTTTTTAATAGTAAGCACCACTATCATATTACTGAGTTAACAATAAGAGCATAAAATGCTTCTAGACATCTTAGCAGGGCTAATTTGTACCTGTAACTGCCATTCTATTGATATTCACACTAATGGATGTATATATGCATGCAAACAGATGCACTCGTCGACCCCTGATATAAGCCCTACTTCACGAAAGCAAACACATTAATAAGTTAATATTAACAGATGAACATATTGCCGGCTACTTGTCTTCCACACATCCTGAATATCCCACATAAATTAGATTATCAAAATGGACGAAAGGACCATCTACACTGCATGTGTCACATTAACCCATATAATAGCACTTCAATGTCTCCTTTCAGCGATGTTCTTGCATTATCTTTTGATCCAGAATGCTAGGAATTTCACGTTACACATTAGCATGTCGAGCAAAAATTACAGAAAATTTTGAGGCTATTTCCAATGCAGTACATATGCTGCCCTTTAAGAAATAAAGAGTGGTTGGAGTGTAACTAATCAGTCTCTAAATGAGCAACGCAGTGTGAAATATATAATGACTATTTTCATGTACAAATTGGCAATCTTTCTGTTCAATTTTGCCATTTTCATTCACATTGGTTCATTCAATAAACATTTTCTTTTTTTTTCAAACTATGCAGGAGTGGAAAATAAGAACAATTTTTGCCAATTTGAGGAGGGAAGAATGATTAATTTAGACCAAAACAATTCTGAACTGCTATGGGGTAGAAAAAAAAAATGTCTCTGACTGGATGGATCGGGTCCGCTCGCTATTCATAGGAACCTCTATTCATAGAAAACCGCTATTCATTTAGTCATGCGTTATGGATAGCGGTCATTATGAATAAGTGGTCCTTATGAATAGCGGTCCTTATGACTAGCGAGGTACCCCGGATGGGTTCATCTCTGTGAGTGTGACTCTCTCATGAAGACAATTCAAGAAGACAATGTCCTGTGCAGAGTCTTCTCTCTCTCTTGTGTGTCTATACCCCTTACCTCATCAGTCAGTAAAAAGTATTTCTGATTCAGTCATCATTTCTCCTTTATACTTCAAGAATATCACCACACAGGGATGTTATAAACCCTTTCGAGACAATTGACCACATTTTGTGATTTGGCTCAGCAACTTTTGATTCAGAGCTCTCAAAAATATACCAGATGCACGAGTAGAAAGAGCAAAAATTTATACACACACTATGTCCATTTTTATTGCTTGACCATACTGCGTTTGATGCCAGGAATTTTAAAAACGAGAATAAGCTTTGAAATTCTTAAATTGGCAACACATTGAGAGGTTCAAAATCATTATTTTTCATTAAAATTGGCAATTTTTTTTCAACTTTTCGACAAAATTCCTAACCATGTATATTGTTCTCAAAGACATTACACCTTATTAGAACCATGTAGCACTAAATGAAAAATATTATTCTTGCCAATTTAAAGAACGAAATGTGATCAATTTAGCCCTTGAGTAATTCCTGTCCGGAAAGGGTTAACAACTCACGGCATTAAAACTATTTCAAGAGTGAAGATTGTATTTTCATAAATCCAGGGGTGTCGATCCATGTTCACGATTTGGGGGGGGGGGGGGGTGACCGGCGAGGGTGTGGGAGGAGGATATACCCCCTCCCACACCAGGTACTTTTTCAAAAATCTGTCTATAAAACTTGCATTTTAGAGCATCCAAAAATGGTTTTTAATGAAAAGAAGGAATGCATGGATCTACACCAATAGATGGAACCCCCTAACTGAGAATAACAACGTGAGTGAACAAATTTTCTTCGATATTTTCGCATTGAAATTAGGGCATTTCTTATTTCCTTACTTCTAATCATTAAAGAATGTGATGGTATTTCAAGATCAAACATAATGAGTTTGGATAATTATTAGTTTTAAGTTAATGTATCATAATTCTTATTTCTTTTATCCAAAAATATTGGGGGGATGATAATACAGGCCATTCCCCCACCTCAAATTTTTTTTGTTTGCATATATACCCCCGATGCCCCCAGGATCGACACCCATGCATAAATCAATTTTTTTCCATCTATATAGATTGGTTTAATATATATTCACTGTTCCCCCCAAATGCTGTGAAATACTGATACAAAATCTATAAACATTTGTAACAGTATTTATTGGACAAAAAAAAAAAAGCTGTACAAGGCACAATGCAGAAATGACATATATGTATAGCTGTCTTCTGTTTAAGTGTTTAAACAGAACATTTCATTTCTAGTTCTTGAAAACTAGAATGTCAAATTTCTCCTATCTATCTCCAAAGGTCCAAATTTTGTACTGAAAGAATATATTCATAGCTTGGTTCCACTGCTGTGGCATGTAATATACAAATGAACAAGCTGCGTTGACAGCCGAAGATGATATCTGAGTTACGACCACACTATCGACGGGGATGTCTTGAGAAGCTCTTGCGCAAAGCGAATTTACGACCCCTCTGACGCACACGCTTGCATTGATCCTGTACTGCGCATGCAAACAAATGGCCACCATCTTGGGTAAGGAAAAAGATCGGAGGGTCTAAAAAGGAAGAATTGATCTGTATCAGACAGGCATCCAAATATTTTTGAGGGAGCTATTGGGCTTATGTGTGGACTACAGTGATGTAACCCAAATAACGACATGATGAAAATGAACATACAATATTGGTAAGAGCTACTTAAAATGAAAAACCCAAGTTTGATCCCGTTTATCTTTCAGTTATAGAAAATTTCCATAAAGCTGTTAAATTTTAAATCCTTTGTAAATATGTTATAGGACTTGCAAAAATAAAGTAAAACAAAAGGTATTGCAGATATCAAATCTGTCTTTCTCTTTTAATATTTTATAACTATTATTTTATTTCAGGAAAATAATTCAACATTCAAAGCAGCTTGTAAGTATCAACTCTATTGAGAAAAATTTCAAAACAGTTGGATTTTATATTTTTTTGTTGGGGGGAGTGGGGGAGATGAGCTTAACAATACTGCACATGAAATTATTCATCAAAAATCATTCTATGAAAATTGTACTGATAGCAATGTCTTTGCCAGAAATTTCTCTAATTTTTTTGATGAGTGCCAGAAAGACTTTACTTCATATCATTTTAGATACAGAGTTAACACCCTTCTGGCTCTTGCTCAGCAGACAAATTGTTCATGCTATTTGGCTATGGTATGTCCTGTGAATTTCGTTTGTTATTCATGATACTTAACTACACCTTAGAGACTCATACATATTGGATCATGATGTATTACATGCCTCACACAGTCACACATCTTAAGGCTGACTTTTTCTCCTAAAACATCTGATAATGAAGATATAGGAATGATAAAAATAGGAAGTAATTTACAACATGCCTTGAGACATCATTAATCCTAGGTCAGTGATGGAGTTAGAATAGCTCAAATATACCAAGAGGCGAAAATGTTTATTGAGGGGAAAATATGTAATCTTATATACAAATTCTAAGTGCATCATGGGAAGGATTTATCATAAAATCATAGTTACCGGTCATGGGGATGGATCCAGCATTTAAAAAAAAAAAAGCAGGGGGGGTACAATTTTTTAAAATGACACAATTATGGGAACAATTTTTTTCATTGTACTCTTAAGGTCATCCAATTTGATTCAAAAGTGGGAGGGGGGCAAAGGTCAGTCGTGCTGCCCTTAAGTCAGCCACTGACCAGCCATATAATCTTACTCCTCTTCACCCACTGGACCGATTTTGAACTCATATTTTCAAAGTTGAAAAGCACCCGTAACCCTGTCAATACCTAACCTACTGGAAGTGCTCGATAAGTGAAAACAACATTGTGTCTAAGTGGTTAAAAGCTGTGTAACACCAGTTTGTAGTGTTTGGATAAACTTGGAGGAAATGGGATAAAAAGGTGCTATATTATACTGTCTACCAAACCAGTCTAAATTTACACCCACTTCAAACCCGATCCCACTTGATAAAAACATGGATGCTCCCATCTGACACATCGCTCCTTTGTCCCTCCATCCCCTATCTCTCATTTCCTTGGCCCCAGGTGTCTCACAAACTATCGAAGATGCATCAAGAAGATACAGGCTTTCACAGGGGACTTGCGTATCGACACAGCCAGTTGCATCCATGTGTAACAGTCGTGCATCCAGGGATATCGGCGCGTGTTTCTTGAAACATCGGCAATGTGATAGGAACATATAGGACCCCCACTGGGACCCCAGTATCCACACAGCCCAAAGCATCTATGTGTAACATTCGTAACACGCGACGATGCGATAGAAATACTGGTGGAAAGCACCCCATGGGGGACCCCAGGATCTACAGAGCTCAATGCATTTATGTGTAACATTCGTAAGATGCGATGATGCGATAGGAACACACAAGACCCCCACGGGAGACCCAAATATCTACACAGCCCAGAGCATCGGTAAGATACAACACGATTGGGATATCTAAACATGTTTTGAAGTAGAACAGGGGTACGATCAAATTTATTTTAAAGGTAGTGCTTAGAAGCCTAATGATAAAGGTAACAGATACAAATTTATCTCACGGAACATACAGGACCCGACGGGGGACTCCAGTATATACACAGGCCACAGCATCGATGTGTAATTTCGGGTAGACGCGACGTGACAGGGGATATCTAAATGTGTTTTGAAGTAGAACGACAGCACGATCAAATACAAATTAAAGGTAGAGCTTCGTAGCCAAATGGTACAGGTAGCAGATACAGGGCTTACTCATTTTTGCCTGTTTTCCAGTGAAGGAAATAGATAAGTGAATGTTACATCTGCAAGGAGGCTTACTTGTGAAACGCTCTAAAATTTCAAGAAATATGAATTTATACTAATAATTATAATTTTGTTTACCAAGGGAAGCCTCATCAGCATCACTACTGTGCTTCATGAGGGCCCTGAAATTATAATTCCCTCAGCAATTGCCAGGTACACATATACACCTGGGTCGAGAGGGGCAAATATGGGTATAAAAGCATTTTGCCCAATAATGCAAATGCAAGCATACGGCGAGGTTTGAATCCAGGACCTCTTGTATGAGAGGCAAGAGCCTTCACCAATATACAACAGTGCTCCCAATTTCAAAAGTAATTAAAAACAGTTTAGTTCAAAGTTCAAAGTTCAAAGTTTATTTCCACATTTTCATAAAAACAATATATCAACATGGTGAAATACATATATATATATAAATTAAAAAAAAAACATTTGGAAAGCACACCATTTAAGGCAAAGAAGCAAGAAAAAAGTTTACTACTAGAATCTCATATTTCTTGCCCCATTGTGGTGTATGGTCTAACGGACAAGTGTTTATCTGCATTCAGTGTTTATCAATCTTTGTTTGAGATATTCAGCAGTACATGTATACTTGTAATTACTCCACTTTTACAACAATCAAACACTTCTATCTTACAAACTATTATAAATCAACCATTTCATATTTAAACATTTTTTTCTTATAAAATAAAAAAATGAAGCTTGCAAGCCTACTCACCATAACCTTTAAGCCTTACAATTATGAGCATGAGAACGACGAAGGGTGAAGGGGGGGGGGGGGGGTTTGTAGATTGAACGGAAGGTGTCGCAGGGAGCTCTCTATGTATATAATTCATACATTACCCTGTCTGGCAACATTCATGTATAAACAAATCATTCACGGTCGTCTGCCTCAGCCCATGATGAAGAATTAGGGTATGCAAAGACTGTCCAGACCTCGTCTTGGAAAACTAATCAAGTTTTTGTTTTCTTAATAAGTGTGTACTTTTTGCATTTAAGAATAGAGTACCGTCCCTTCATAGTTCATTCATGATAATATATGCTATAGATATTTATTTGTAGACATACATTATTCAATTCCTATTCAAATAAACTGATCTCCACAATTGAACGTGTATTAACATTTTGAGAGTGTGTGTGTGTGTGTGTGTGTAAATGAGTTTTCACAGATGTGTATTAATCAAACATCATTATTTACTTCTGGGACCGACCTTTAACCCTTTCAGGACAGGAATTATTTCAGGGCTATATTGATCACATTTTGTTCTTCAAATTGGCAACAATAATATTTTTCTTTTAGTACTACAAGATTGTAATAAGGGGTAATGTCTTTGAAAACAATATACATGTCTAAAAGAATTGGCGAAAAGTTGAAAAAGTTGCCAATTTTGATAAAAAACAATGATTTTGAACCTCTAAATGTGTTGCCAATTTAAGGATTTTAAATCTTATTCTCCTTTTTAAAATTCCTGGGATCAAACGCAATATTTTCATGTAACAAAAATGGACACGGTGTGTGCAGAAATTTTTGCTCTTTCTACTCATGTATCTGGTATATTTTTTACAGCTCTGAATCAAAAGTTATTGAGCCAAACCACAAAATGTGGTCAATTGTCTCGAAAGGGTTAACGTCACCATCCAAAAGATGTGACTGAGATTCGAACCTGGGTCCAATCAGAGTCAGTTTGTAGGCAAATACAAAGAGCTGCCTGTATACGTTACTTCTAGACCAGCTCCCGATCCCTTGAACTATACTTGTGTCCAGATAAACAACGAAAAAGAAAGCTACAACTAAATATAGTCTCAGCAAATCATATATGTATTCTTAAAGGGGGTACCCAATGCTGAAACAATGTTAGTTCATTTAAAAGATCATGATTTTATTAGAAGAAAATCATCTGCCTTAAGTTTTCTAAAAATTCGTGTTGCCAGAAAAATCCCCGAAATATGGTAAGATTTCAGGATATTTTGGCCCCTCAGCTGTGTCCCAATTTCAGCTAGGTAACCACAATGACGTCAAAGTGGTTACCTTGTCGCGCAATTATAGCAAAATGCGCGCAAGGTGTAATGCATTTTGTACAGTCTAGCGCGCAACACATCTGCAATACGCGAACCTGGGTAACCACTTTGACGTCATTGTGGTTACCTAGCTGAAATTGGGACACAGCTGAGGGGCCAAAATATCCTGAAGTCTTACCATATTTCGGGGATTTTTCTGGCAACACGAATTTTTAAAAAACTTAAGGCAGATGATTTTCTGCTAATAAAATCATGATCTTTTAAATGAACTAACATTGTTTCAGCATTGGGTACCCCCTTTAATACACGTTTGCACACATGATGGCAAATAATAATAATCATAAACCATTCTTGTATAGTGCATATCACATTATAATATAACGTCCCTATGCGCTTCCAAAGGGTTTGGATACAAGACATAATAAACAAAGAAATGATAAACAAATGGATACAAGACATAATAAATAAACAAGCAAATCAAAATTTAACAAATAGGAATCAGAAGAAAAAAAACAAACTTTTTCTTGGGATAAGAAAGATTACTTGACAAATATTTCATTCCCTTTTTTGCTTCAGCCTGCTTACATTAAAATTTAAAAAAAGCATTAAAGCATTATTAAGGACAGCAAACTAATTTTTTTTCAAAACAAATTTGAGCTCCGATAATTCTAAGATACATGTAATTACTAAAAAGGGGCTCTAATACTGATGAGTTTTAGTTTTAAGTTTCTTGGTCCAATCTTTTATTCCTATTTTTGCTTGAGGCTTCTAATGTAAAAATACCATCACAGCATAATTAAGAACTGAAAACATTTTTTTTTTCTCAAAACAAATTTGAGCTAGTATGAGTTAAAGATAATTACACACAAGGGGCTCTAAAACTCATGAGTTTTAGATTTTAGTTTTTTTGACTAAATCCTGTTTTCACTCGAAGCTTCTTGCATTAAAAAAAAACAACAAGTGAATGAGTAAATTACGCAATGCGTAATAAATGTCCCCGCCGGAAGTGCAGATCTGTGGAAATTAACTAGCCTGAAACTTAAAACTTTAGTGAATAAAATAATGTTACTGCATGCAAAAGAAGAGAATACCAACAATGCATGTATACAACTGAAATATAAAACATGAAAACATTATGAACCTTCAGCATTTTGAATAAATTTGCATAAATTTGCATGAATAATGAATTTCAAAATTCTGTGTAGAAGTTTGGAAGCCCCCACCCAGCCCTACCAGATAAAACAATCGGAATCAAAATCCGATGTGAAATAGAGGAGAAGTAGCATTTTTCGTCAATTTTGAATAAATTTGCATAAATTTGCATAATTAATGAATTTCAAAATTCTGTGTAGAAGTTTGGAAGCCCCCACCCAGCCCTATCAGATAAAACAATCGGAATCAAAATCCGAGGTGAAATAGAGGAGAAGTAGCATTTTTCGTCAATTTTGAATAAATTTGCATAAATTTGCATAATTAATGAATTTCAAAATTCTGTGTAGAAGTTTGGAAGCCCCCACCCAGCCCTATCAGATAAAACAATCGGAATCAAAATCCGATGTGAAATAGAGGAGAAGTAGCATTTTTCGTCAATTTTGAATAAATTTGCATAAATTTGCATAATTAATGAATTTCAAAATTCTGTGTAGAAGTTTGGAAGCCCCCACCCAGCCCTATCAGATAAAACAATCGGAATCAAAATCGGCCAAGAAATGACGGAGAAGTAGCATTTTCTAACATTTGAGCACACACGGACAGACGGACGGACGGACGGACGGACGGACGGACGGACGGACGGACGGACGGACACACACACGCACACACGTACGGAGCCCGTTTCATAGTCCCCTCGCGAACTTCGTTCGGCGGGGACAACAACCCATCATAGCATTATTACCACCTGCAAACGAGCTCTTTTCAAAACAGCATTTGAGCTAATCTCAAGATAATTACACACAAGGGGCTCAAAAACTGATGAGTAACCATGACAACTTGGTCATAAGGATCCACATCATCCCTGCAATGCAGTAGAGGTGGATATTTTGATCATATTCTTCACGGACAAACAACCAAGACATGAGCCTCTATAAAGATTACAAGATGTTAATGTAGATAAGAAGATACATGTATGAGCTCATACATTGGGAGATGGAATCAGCTTAAAAAAAGGTTCGAGTCAAAAATCTTCTTTTTACTTCATACTTCATGGTTTGATCATATCTGCGGTGGCAAAGATCATGATGGCAAGTCTCTATATAGTTCAGCAAGATTACAAAATGTACTCAAGAGATATTATCTCAGATGGTGAGAGCATGTCAAATGATCTTCCTATTACTTCATACCTTTGCTGTAATTTTTGCATGTTAATTATGTTTATTTCTTCTGATCTCTTCTAATTCATATCAAATATATTCATGGACTTTTAATCATCAATGTTATGCCTATCTAAATAGCCCCTACATGTGACTACATTCAAGCCCAGCAATGCTGCATAATTGCTTGAATAGCCAAGTATCTTTTATGTAATTTAGTACCATATTCATGGCATTTACGTCTCAGTGTCAATGTTCATTTTGATTTCCTCACTACATAAACACACAACTCTAAATCATTTACCCAAGGTCTTTTAAGATCCTGGATGTATCAACAGAGGAACTTCCATTTTATTTCCTACAGTAGTAAACACAAAAACAAAGAAGTCAGAATGCGGAATAGGGGAAAGCAGTGAACGGTCGACCTCGCAATTGTGGAATATTGACACACATGATTGCGTTACTCCATGGCTTGTTCCCGCAGCAAGCGAGGGCCTGGGTATAGGATATTGAGGCTGGAATACGAGAGGATTGCATTCTCTCAACGAGACCTAATCAAATTTTGTTGGGATGTAGAAAAAGAAATTAAATCACTGCATTGATATATTTTTCTTCAGGACAAGCACCACTAAAGACAAAAGCAAGGGATGAATAGAGAGAAGGGTCTGAAGGCTTTATTGAAGGAGAAAGCCAGATCGCAATTTGGAGATTCGTTATCAAAGAGAGATGTATAAACTCATATGACCTTTTCCAATTTTTATTAGAAGTTAATATGTAGCTTTTATTATGGTGATTCTTTGCAGACATGGGATAATTCTCTTTGAACTCCGACCTCCTTTCAGAAAAGGGAAAGGTAAAGGATACTTAAGACAGAAACACTGCTGATCTGCCAAAATAGCCTCCCCGACTTTCTTAGAAACATTAATACAATAGATACGTTAAAGTCTGCCCTTAAAACAAACTTATTCCAAATGTTAAACAGATAAAAGGAACTCATTAAACCTAATTCCTCTTTGCTTTGCTTTTCTTTTTTCTTCCTAAGTGCATAGAGACATACTTATGGAATGTGTTATGCACTATACAAGAATGTTTTATTATTAATCAACCTGACTTGCAATGTCATTAAACTCAAATGACCTTTTCCAGTTTTTATTGAAATTAATGTGTAGCTGATAGTATGTTGATTCAAATTTTTATATGAAGTTTATGTGTAAACTTTGGTATGTTGATTCGGTACAGATGTAGAACAATTCTATTTGACCCCTAACCTCTTTTCAGACAAGAGAGGGATATGCGATTCTCAGAAAAACTGCTAAGGACCTGTCCTGTAACGACATTAGCTACTACTGAGAACTCTGAATCAATTGATATCTACCAGATGTTACACATCGAATGCAAAGTTTAAAATTCAAATTTCTATTTTGAAGTTAATGTGTAGCCTTTGGTATGTTGATGCAATACAGATGTGGGATAATTTTCTCTGACCCCTAACCGCCTTTCGGACAAGAGAAGGGTTACGATGGGATTCTCAGAACCACCGCTAACGACCCGGCTGGTAATGACATTTAAGCTAATACCTAGAAATCTGCATTGATTAAAATCTACCAGATGTTATACTACTCCCTATTCACAAACCCTTGTATTGGTTCAATGCGAAGGTTTGTTATTCCAAGCAAAAAAACTTGAGCAAAAGCTACCATGTAATATCTTTCATCTTTTTGTAACATTTAAAAACATATTCAAGTGTTAATCATTTATCCCACCCCTATAATGGTTATTTCAATAGGATCATCAAATATACATATTTGTAGGAAATGCCTGATTTTTCTTGGGCATGCATTAATTACATGCATAGAAAATAGCCACTAAACACTGTTTTACTAAGAACTTGAAAATCATTTAGCTTCATACATTGCTCTGGATCTCATAGAAATGATGTAACCTGCTTTTAAAGAACCAGAATAATTTGTCTTAACATATAACAAAGCTTAAAATGCAAGACACCTTATAAACAAATGATACAACTCCAAGCAAAAGAGGTTAAGAATGTATGTTCTACATCCAAGGCAGGAATGAAACGGTTGCACAGCAAAAGTAAACCATCCTCTCGGATAACACTTGGGACGTGAGCAACACGTAATACAAACCATCCGATATCCCTCTAATTATTCTGTCTTTATTGTCCTAACATATCAGACGTAAGACTTGTTTGGGTTTCTATCGCTCTGCCAGACCGCAATCTTGAGTCAGGTATCGGCCGTTGTGAGATGGAAGGAGAAAGAAAGTAAGGAAAAAGATGGCTGAAAGGATGCTACCCACGCAAGGAGCAGGTAAAGACAGGACGCACGATAATCCAATCAATTTTGCAGAGTTTGGGACAAATGATATGAAAACAAGGATCATATTTTTACTTAGAGGGAGGCAGAATGACATTCATATACTGAAAGAGAAGTCTTGCACTTTCACTTTACTTTCACACTTTAGTTTTTCTTGTGGGTTGAGGCAATTGTCCTTCTACCTCAACTCACTTATCAATGCTCTCTTGTCAATATTTTGCTTCTCGTAATGATGCTTTATGGAATTAATATTACTGAACGACCCAATAGTGATTACCAGTGGCGTAGCCAGGATTTTGTAAAGGGGGGGGGGGGGCACACAAATGCAGGGTTGTCAACTTTGGGGAACTGCTTGGAGGGAGATTGAAAATTTTCTTCTTGCCAGCCCTCCAAAAATCACTTGGGGGGGGGGGGGGTTATCAGATTTTATGGGGGTCCAGTTTTCCTCCATATTTCTCTGACAAGCAACAACAACCAAAAAAAAAAAAAAAAAAAAGCAGGGACAAGGAAGAAAAAAAGGAACAGAAATAGACAAGGTGAATAAGAACTGAAAAGAGAATATTATATAACAGTGATAACAGCAATAACAGCTGTTTTTATTTAGTAGGCCTTGAAGAACCAGAAAAGACTTACTAGTAAATACAGTACAAGTCATAGTAGTTGTAGACTTGTAGTAGTAGTAGAAGCAGTAACTCAAATGATAATAGCAGTAAAGAAGTAATAGTAGCAAAAGCAGTAGGAGTTGCAGCAGCAGTAGTAGAAGTAGTATTACTGGTAGCAAAAACAGCAGCAGTAGCAGTAGTAGCAGCAGCAACAGCAGCAGTAGTAGCCGTAGTAGTAATAGTAATAGTAGTAGTAGTAGTAGTAATAGTTCTTCTGAAGTAATTTTCATAAGAAGATGAAAACAAAACGTATGTTCAGACAGTGTACAGAATACCACCTGTGATACGAAATGTCTTGTAACATAGACAATTATGTGCATCAACACAAAACTCTAAAGAACTCTCTCATATGAACACTCCAGGGGGATGAGCGTACATCAACGGACAGAGAACAGATAATCCTATCAAGCAAAAGAATTACAAGCTCAGACGTAGCCTAGCCCAGTTTTTTTTAGTTCTTCTTCAGTTAGAGATTTGCCTTTCAAAATCTGTTCAAATCTTTATAAAATAGACCTGACATCCACTCAGAATGTTTAATAAGATGATTTTACGATATATTACATTCAATTTCTGTTTAGGCTTAGAAAGGGATTGGAATAATAACTCGCTGTTCAAAGAATATCTAACTTCCTTTGGGTGCTCTAACATTTGCGCGTTTTAGGTTTAGGGTTGGGGTTAGGGTTAGTATAGCATTTGGTCCAGGGTGGAAGTTTAGAATTCAGCTAGTGAAGGACATTAACCCCTTCCATGCCACCAGATTTTTGAGCAATTGTCAAAAATGAACTTTCAATGTATTTTTTCTTGAGCACACTGGGCAAAGACATATTGCACAGGAATAAACATTATACTGACGGCACAGGTTTCTGTCAGAGGAAGAATTTTCAAGACATTCTGAGCCTAAACAAAAAATGTTCAACACTCAAATTCTTGGGCGGGATTTGCCGCCCACGGCATGGTAGGGGTTAAACGTGGAGCAATTGCCACTGGAGCATGCATCGTACAACCGTCCTTTGAGAGATAAAATGGGCACAAGCGTGATTGGAAAGGGGATAGCAATAAACAGGCAGAGCTTATCTTACAGTATATAGGTGGAGAAGGCACAAAACACTCCTCTATAAGCTCAAGCATAGAGAAACAAATGACAGTGGTAGGATTACAGACATGTCATGGATTTGCAGATGGAACAAATTGGAGGCTTATCATCCTTAGCAGTGATGGATGGCACCCCGCGTGATGAGGGATAAAGTTCTCTTGCAAAATAATTTCAACAACTTTATTATTCAATGCAAGAAGATGTTATTATTTTACAGTAAACAATAGTGATCCTTCAGAACAAAGGTACAATATGGGAGATATTACCACTTGTCTAATGTAAAAATGGATATTACAACTTTATAAAATGTCATGAAAATTTAAATTACAGCTTTATAAAATGTAATAAAAATGTAAATCACAGCTTTATGAAACGTTTTTGCCATTTAAAAAAATTATGTCAAAGCATCATTGCATACAGTGACTTAAAATGCTGAGGAAACTTGAACCTAAAACATGTGCAGTCCTAGAATAATGTCAGATCTAAAATTGTTTAGTTTTGCTGTAAGTTTTCTATATAGCAAAAAAGAAAATATGACACTTAGCTTACCTGCACAGTAGCTTAACAGTATCTATAAAGAGTCAAAAGGACCTCAAATAACATTTTATTTGGGTATTAACATCTTTAGAGAGTGGGTCAAGGCAATACAATTTGCACTGTCTCCATTGTTGTAATTCTTAAGGCTATTCTTCTGAAATTCAGGTCAAATCTTATATCATTTTTATTCCTGCAATAAACTTAATAGCCATAATTCAATATATTCTGAAGGGTTTATTCTTGCAATGACTGCAATCACTTTAATAATATGTGCCCTCTATAAGTATTTCCAGGGGCAGATCCGGGGGGCAACCCCTTTTGAAACTCAAATGGCATACTTTAAGTACACAATAAAAAAAAAATTGCCTCCTTAAAGGGAAATCCAACCTTGATAGCAAGTTGCTTTGAAAGAAAGAGGAAAAATCAGAGAAGCAGATTGGTGAAAGTTTGAACGAAATTGGACAAGCAATAAGAAAGTTATGAATTTTTGAAAGTTGTAATCACTATGAACATGGGAATTTCAAATTGGCCGAATAGGTAATGTCATTGTGATGTAGCTGTGGACAACTCCCCCATTCGCTCTAACACACAAAATGACTAAAATGTCACTTTTTTCAAAATGCATAACTCAGTAGGATCTTTTCATTCATGAGGACCTATAACAATATGTTATCTCCAATATATTTTGAGTACTGCCCCGAGGGTAAAAGCGCCTCGAAGAAAACCGCAAATTAATGATATTTTTGTGTACAACAAATGGGAGAGTTGTCCACAAAAATGTCACAATTGACTCACCAAATTGCCAATTTGAGATTCGCATAGATGTAGTGATCTCATTTTTCAAACATCCATAACTTTTTTTATTCCTTGTCCGATTTCTTTCAAACTTTCACCATCCTGTTTTTCTTTAATATTTTTCTGTTTTCACACAAATCATCTTATTACCAAGGTTGGATTGCCCTTTAATTGTGTACTTTTCCAGCTCCAGCCCCCTCTTTTACAAAATCCTGGATCTGCCCCTGATTTCCTATATCCGACTTGTGTTTCAGGACAAATCAGAGTCATGTGACGGGGTATGATGTAATCTACTTTCAACCATTCAACAGCATGAAGAGAGTATTCAAGCCAGCCTTTACAGCTCTCAATTTTGTGTTTGTATGATATTTTGTAAAACAAAGTGCAGTTTCAATTCATGGATATTCTAATTGTTTGATGTGCCATACTCCTCTTTTTCCCCCTCTCCGCTCTTTCATACTTTGTAAAACAAGAATACAATTTGACTTCTAGATATTTAATATTTCAAAATTTCATGTGCCATATTTCTCTCTTGCTTTTTATCATACATTGTGGAGTAGCACGGACATTAGGGAACAATAAAATTGCTTAGCACATCACAAAGGCTTCTTAAAATAAGCCATTTACATGGATATTAACCATAAATTATTCTTTTTATCACCTGTATACATGCTCGATATGTAGGCAGTACCATAAATAAAATGGAAGCTTTCTGCTTTAAAACTACCCTTTCAGCAAAAGCAAATGTGACACAAGGGACTGCTTCTGAGTGATGTATTTTAGACTTGGTACACACTCTTCATCTTTCCTATAAATCTAAAAGGAGTATAGAAATACAAACAAATATGAATGGGAATGTATAGATACACAATTCTCAGTCGCCAGTGTCAGTCAGATCTGAAGATTTATGAATTTTTATTTCACAGCCAAGTACACTAGGTAAGAGACAACATCAAATCATGTCGAGGTCCTCATATAATTTAACTCCATTACGAATCCATATAAAGGGAGACTGTCATCATGAAATGAAATAAGAAAAAGGCACTAACAACTTGATTTCAACCCTTTAAATACCAAGACTGAGATACCTTGGGCAAGGCTCTATAGAAAATGCAACATAACAAAACCAAGGTGTCTTCAGTGGATTAAAGATGGCTGCTAAGGTGTCTTAGCGAAATGTTGTGGCACGTAAAACCGTGGGAGAGACGCATATGACAAAATTATTCAAAATTAACATTTCATTTTATAGAGGCAGACCCAAAATGTAAGGATGGGGAATTAGTATTTACCTCTTTGTACATTTTTAAGCAAAATAATATCAAAACATTTATTCAGA
>CM046847.1:10238467-10265967 GCA_025618425.1 Heliocidaris tuberculata | reverse complement strand
CGATATCCGATATCAATCGTATCAAATTAACTCCTCTCGTGCCATACATACATTTTTAATCTTCCAGCAACACGCATTCATAGAAACTAATCAATCAATCTTTTATCCTCTTAAACCTCACTAATCCTTCTAATCCTTATGGCTGGTGCTGATCTATAATTGTGTCAAGAGTAACAGAGAAGTTGCAGTGCTTAAGTTTCACCAATGTGAGATGATATGATTATTTACAAGGATGAATCAACTGTCAAGAAAACAATTCAGCACTATGCATGGCTCATGAAGGGTTAAAGGTAAAAACATACAATTCAAAAGACAAAGATAAATGGAAATGTAGATTGCTATAAGTTGATTTAAATCTTCAAATGCTGACAGATGTTGGTAGTAGTAAACCTCATCATTATGTTCATCATGTACCACAATAAATGTAAGCACTTCCATTTCAATAAATTCACTCTGTGTCATAAACTTTCCTCACTTTTCATGTTATCTTGGAGAACATATGATGCCTTTTACGCCCTCATTTTTTTTTGCACAAAATGAAATATGTGTATTCTGCAACATTTACAACAAAATTGTTAAAATTCTTAAAAGTTGTGAATTAAATTTTTTTTTTCAAACATACATATGTTTAAATGTGGTTATGATACAAAGGCAATAATACATCCGGGAAAGAGTTTGTTGGACCATCCAATCTTTGGACAAGGAAAAATATTTTGTTGCAGAGTGAAACAGAAGTTTGAGCATTGGAATGGTATTTGTGATGCACGGTTGTAAACTTGTTGGCAACAGGAGGGTTAAGAGCATAACGGCAGGTGCTTGGTTAGGGGAGGAGATGATATCGTGGTGAAGTGGTGTCACAATCGACGGGGTTATTTTCATCCTCCACTCCTGTACAACGGAAGGAGGACAGACAGGATGGAATAGAGATGGGGGAAAGGAAGGGCAATGAAGAGGCAATGTTCTGCTGGCACGATGGTGATGGTAGTGACGCGCGGGAAGAGGCGACGTTATCTGCTACAGATGGTATCGTCTGAGGGCCAGAAGGGTGTTTACACCACGTAAAGTACTCTTAATTAATGCCCTTATGCCTCTTAGCAGATGGGAGGATGAAGATGAAATGAACGGGAGGGGCAGGGTAAAATGCTATGTTATTATGTGGTGGAGGAAGAGGAAGGGGAAATGTTCTGACACGATGGTGTTGTCAATGACGCAGGGAAGAGGCAATGTTCTGCTACAACTGGTATGCTGATGATGTGGTGAAGGGGAGGGAAAGTATAAAATGCTATGGTGATAATGATGTGGAGGAAGTGGAGAGGGGGCAATGTACTGAAATGATGATAACTATTAATAAAGGGGGGGGGGGGTATTTGTACAAATATATGGTGGCAGTCATACAGGGGTATGTTTGTATGAGATGAGCAGAGAGTGCAAATGAAGAATAAAAAGCAGACACAAAGAGCTAGAGGTCGAGAAGCAGAAGCAGAAGCAGAAATAAAGGAAATAGGAAGAGAGAGGAGGGCGAAAAATGGGAGGGAAAGGTAGAAAGTGAAAGGAAGAGAGAGAGAGATGTATACAGGAAGAGAAAGACGACAAAAATAATACAAGAGAGATACAGAGATATAGGGAGAAAGATAGAGAGAGAAAAACAAACAAAGAAAGACATTCAGGGAGAGAATGATCAGGAAGATAATACAAGAGAAATACAAACATATGGATGAAGGAGATAGAGAGGGACATAGAAAGAAGAAATGAGACAGAGAGAGAGAGAGAGAGAGAGAGATAAACAAAGAAAGACATATACAGGGAGGGAGAGAGAAAAAAATATTAGGAAAAGAATACAAGAGAAAAACAAACATTTGGGAGAAAGCAATAGAGAGGGACATAGCAAGAAATGAGAGAGAGAGAGAGAGAGAGAGAGAGAGAGAAGAGAGATGAATCCATACTATTGCTATGCATTATTCCCACCTGTGCCGTGCAAGTCAATTACTGAGTGCCCGAGGTAAAATACAGGGGCACGTGCTCGAGCCTTGCTAATTCAATTTTTGAAGAAAAAAGAGAGGAATGGGACGCCAGGGCAGCAAAGCACAATAACAGTGAACTCTGGCCAAAAGGCTATTTTCCAGAAGATGTTCTACATACATATTGTCTGTTCGGAGCCAGAAGGGCGTTAACTCTGTGTTAAAGCATATGAGTTAAAGCCTTTCTGGCTCCAAACAGATAATATGAAGTCGTGTAGCCTTCTTATACACTAAAAAGGTTTTTTAAATGTTTTTGAAATTCAAAATATTGGTACGATTAAAGTATAGATAGCAGCACTGCTTGTATTAGTGATAAAAATATTATTAGTATCATTATCATCAGTAGTAGTAGTAGTAGTTGTGATTGTGGTGGTGGTGGTAGTAGTAGTAGTAGTAGTAGTAGCAGCAGCAACAGTAGGCAGTAATGATTAGTAGGGATTACTGAATAACATATGTTGTAGCAGAAAAAGCAGATATAGAAATATTGGTACAAACCACATATCTTCAGTAGATATGAAAATAGTTGTTTCTAAATATCTAAAGTAGATATAGATATACTCAATTGTACAGAGAGAGAGAGAGAGAGAGAGAGATTTGATTCTACCAATTCTAAGTATCCATGTCTGAATGCATTAAGTAATATGGTATAAGGAGATGAAGAGATGCTTAGGGCATGAACAGTAGACAATAAAAACAGTTAATAACTCAATCTGACCTGTTTAAATCCTCTATACATCAGCTGGAGTTCCTTCTTGGAGAATTTGGTCATTTTACAGAGCTTGTCTAGCGCTTCTGGCTTGTAGCGTACTGTCTGCATATCGATTTCATCCAGATCATGGTCTAAACAAGAAAGAGAAAATAAAAGAGGGATTACGATTATACAATTCGAAAACATTTAGAGTAGATTATGGTCTGTAGAAGAAATCAATGGGATTGAGTTCATAAACGTTGATGTTATTATGGTCTGTGACAATGTAAAAGAAAGAAAAAAGAAGAGAGAGTAAAATCACATCATCTGAAAAGACTTGCTAAGCTAGAAGGGTTACTAACTCTTATCTTTTAACATGTAGAGTCAATGCCTTTCTTATTCCAGTCATAATTATGATACTCTTGTAAAACAGTGAAACAGCTGAAGAACAAGAATCAAGCATTTGGATATCAACCATCACATTAAAGCCTGCACATGCTACCTACAGGAACAGAACACTGCGACTTGCCTTGACATACCATATGTTACAAGTTATGTCCGCGTAGGCATGAATGTTACCCCCGACTCTGTCAGAAATAATTACCCAATCTGCGTTTCTCTTCTAACATACACCTGTGGGGATCAAGATTAACTCATACATTACACCCATTTCCATATCAATGAACTCTATTGTAACCCCCTGTTATCCTCTCCATAGCACCGAAAGTGATAACCAAGAGGAAATTTTCTCTCCGGTCTTTTCCCCCGGAGGTTCGCGGGTTTCATTAACGCGAGGTTCAAACGACACGCACGACAAGGGAGGGCACTGGCTGCACGGGCTTGGCAACAGGATAGCAGGCTATGCACGTAGCAGCATTACCAAGGGAATTAGTAATAATCATATGTGTATGTGGATGTGTGCCGACATGTTAGTCCCACTGCATAGATATGGATGTTGGATAGATAATGCGTACGTGTGTGTATATGCAATGCTTTTTCATCTTATTTTCAATGCATGGTGAAATGCATGGTGTACTGTCTAATGTAATGTTGACTTGGGAGTACCAAGGGACTGGATATCCAATGCATAAATCTAAAAAGATCAACTGATATGGACAGATTCACAGGGAATAACTAAATTTTTCCAAACATTTTCATTCCAGAGACAGATATAGGAAAGTATATTAGTATATTAATATAGCAGTAAGCTTGTTGCATACTGTCATCAGCTGTTAATAACACAATGATCACTTCTTTTCTGCCCGTAACAGATTTTTAAAGCACATTCAAAAACATGACCAATGATATCAGATACTGAAATTCCATTAAAAAAAAATGGGAATTCAACAGGACAAACTCTTGTACATTTTGTTTTTTGATGGGCACTGCCTGTAAGACAATCAGTCCACAATCAGGGCATGAAATCCATCCCGATGTGGAAAATAAGGAGCGTACGTGGTTCATCAATTATCGCATCAAACAATTCTTGTGGGGCATTCGGGACCCTGCGAGAAGATTTCTGGTCCAATAACGCAATTTGATCTGCATCGCAGGCTGTTTACCACTAGAGCAAAAACAGAACATCAATATTCTAGCCACGTGCGGTAGAAAGCCTGCCAAAAAATCTGTAAACCATTAGTACCCAAGGCAACTTTAAAAATTTCAGAAATTTTCTTCTTTTTTTGGTGATTTCCAGGTAGAAATGCACCTACCATTAGTAATGGAGAATTTCCTTGATTTAAAAAAAAGATGGTGTACAGCTTACTGAACTCTAAACGAAAAGGGAAAAACAATTACTGGGGAATCTACCGGGAAAGAAAGAGCTCAAAGAATGGAGAATGTCTGAAGCCTCAGTATTGGATTTTCCAGGAATCTTCTATGCAAATATTTGAATGTGATATGTTTTCTACAATTTCATTTAATCTAACCCGTTGACTACTGAATTCTCATATTCCCATGGGGTTAATACAGATTCAGATTCAGATTCAGATTCAGATTAATTTTATTGGTCCAATAGGAAATTCATTTTGTCGGCATTACATGAAGCACATATACAATATACAATATATACACAAATAGATAATACACAATAGCAAATTTACAATAACATATAGTCATAGGAAATGCAGATATATCGTTATTAATGGAATGATATCAGCATGATTATACATAAACTTACAATATTGAAAAGATACATTTACGAAAGATTCAGATTAATTTGTAACATGTGTAAAGGCAGTATAACTGAATTCTTGTTTCGGTCTTGATAAATTAAACGGTATATAAACAAAATTTAGAATAACAAAGGATAACATAGGGTATTATTTATTTTCTTTTTGATAATGATACATATGGTTGAATGAAATGGCAAATTTTGATGAATAGCGAAGTGGCAAGATATAGGCCTATTCAATTTGACTGAAGTTGCTCATTGTAATTCTGAATCGAAAGCGAATCGAAAACAGAGATCATACGGTTCCCATAAGCAATGGGTTAACAACGTTGTCAACTACTCATGCTAAAAAAAATACCTTAAGGATTAACATTACTGAGTTCCAAACAAACAAAAACTGAAATGATTATGTCAAATTAACCTGAAACATATATTTCAAACGAGAATTCCTAGAAAAATGATAAGTGGCTCCTATAAACTATAATATTGCCACATTTGGCTACCCAATTTTCATGAAAACTAATGCTAAATAATATCCATCAAAATTGCCAATTTACATTAGAGCATGTTGTTATACACAGAGAATTATTAATCACAAATTCAAATTTTCTCTTTTCATGGATTATCTGTAGAATTTTCTGAAAATAACCCCTTTTCTGTCTTGCTGTGATATTCTCAAGCGATATCGAGGTTTATGAAATCTCTGCTGTAACTGGCAATGTCCCTGCTGCAACATATTTTTCAAAGAATTTCTTTAGAGAAGGAAAAAAAAAATCAATAAACGTCTGGTCCACAGCACAAATTCATAACTCGGATTGATTTATTATGATCTTGACATTCAAGAATCATTTTAGTTACCGCATATCTTGATCAATTTATGTTTGACTAAAAAATGCCAGCAAGACCTGCATTTCAGATTTACATGTACAGTCGAACCTACTTCAGTGACAAATGATAAAGTAAAAGACATTTTACGTTTCCCTAAAAATAGTGTTTTTCATTAAAACGAACATTACCGTAACCTGTACATAAGGACCATCTGCCCACCATTCTTGTCTTCCTTGAGTGGTCTTTATATACATGTTTTACTCTATCAGGTGTAGGTAAATATATTTCACTGTAAAACCAGAAATTTTCTTGCGCATGAAACTTTTGCGAATTTCACGAGTGGTCGAGATTCACTAAAGTTTCGTGCCGCGAAATAATCAAATCACAATTGAAACAACGTAAGGTTATTGCGATTCACAAAAAGTTTCTTGCTGGAAAACTGGCTGTCATTAACAATTTGTGAAAGTTTCATGATGCAAAAGTTTCCGGTTTTATGGTATTTTAAAAGACTATATTGTGAGGATACTTACAGAAAATCTAAACAGCACTGAACAGTTTTCGCTCAATTTCTTTTTAAGAGTAAGAAAGGCATTAAGGTAGCTTAGCGAAACGTGGCGCGTAAGAACGCAGGAAAAACGCATATGACAAATTTGCTCAAAATCATAATTTTATTCTATAAAGGCAGACTCAAAATGTTACAATGTAGAATTAGTATTCAAATATTTGAACAATTTTAAGCAAAATAATATGAAAATTTTTATTCAGATATGTCTGATTCTAATTTCATAAGCAAATACAAAACTTGCAGTTTTCCTCTATGCGTCTTTCCCGCGTTCTTACACGCCACAACGTTTTGCTAAGCTACCTAACTCCGTATTTAAAGGAAAAGAGTAAACTCCCTTCCGGCCCTTAGCAAATGATATCATGGGAATGCATGAAATAAACGAAATTAGCAATATAAGATGTAGAAAACATATGAAATGAAAGGCATGAAATAATGTCTATGACTTTCCATTCTGCATGTTTTAGAAATTTTCATGTTATAAATTATTTTATAATCATATTTGTAAACTTCTGAAAATGTATAATTATCAAGCAATCCTGGTGGAAAATATATAATATCAACAATGTCTAGATAATTCACTTAAATATGTAACAAACATTTCTATTCACTACTAATCAGTAAACTGGGGGAAAAAACAGCATTTTCTTTGGGTAGAACACTGTACACATGCAACAATAGAATAAAGAATATGGAACTTTCCTTTCAAAGCCCGTTTCAAAGATTTCAAATCACTCAGCCTAGTTGCGAATTCTTGTAAACTGATGGGTGCTAAAGGCATAAAGATAATTGGTACATGTTTATATGGCTTGAGCACATGTTTATATCTCTAGTAAATCAGAGCATATATGTCTGACAATTCGAGCCCATCAATTATGATTTTGGGTTCACACTTCTTCCCGCGATAAATTCTGCCGGACCAGTTGCACTGAATGGCGTCCAAAAACAAGGCTTAAATCTTTCAGCAGTAAATTCTACTTTGCCAGAAATGAATGAGCAACCAACTCTTAATCACAGTATACATCTATGATTTCAAGAGTTTGCATTTTTGGGGTTACATGGTCTTATTTACCCGGTGGTACAGCCTCAACAGTTTTAACACTGCTCTTCCTATAAAGGACCCTGCAATCGTTATTACCCCAGCAGTGGAAGGTACTCATTTGATACCCGTGGGTTGAGAGAGGCAAATGTGGGGAAAACACCTTGCTCAAGGTTGTAAGCACTGAGCACAGATCGAACCCACGACCTCCTGTACGAGTGTCAAGAGCCATCACCAATATGCCACAATACCCTCACATCATCAAGCTGATACACAACACATGGCTTTTTATCATCACTTTATAATGATAGGAAATGAAATATACTCTTTTGAAGCTAGCAAGACCGATAAACTACCACAGGAAAATATGAAAGCAAAGGGCATGTTTAATGACTTTTCATCACAAAACCCAACACCACTGATCAAATCACACTGTTGTATTCCGACCCTCCACCAAACATAATTACTTAAAGTAAATTTGATAAGAGCTTTGCCCTATGAAAACATTTGCAACCTAACAAAGATCACCAAAATTAAATTATTTCTTCTGTATTCTACTATCAGTTTCACTGGTATGGTAAATTACATCAAACAGTTGGCCTGTGAAAGGTAAGGAAACCTAATCATGATTAATAATGTCAGCAGTATTAAAAAAAAAAACCCAAACCTTTCTTGGGTACTTAGCTATGTAAATTGCAAAAGAATTACATTTATAAGCTGAAGTAAGCATATCAAGGAACAATTTAATTAGTTACATTAGCATACTCATCCTAAGCAGAAAATATGGTACAGATTATATCATGATATAATAATATAATATAAGGCATTAAAAGTAATTCCTTGTTGCCCCATTAGACAATTATATGTGCGTAACTCTGTGGAAAGAAATAACCTTCTACGTAATAAACATTGTAAAGGGTACATTCATAGTGCCACAGATATTTTATTAAAACCGATCTCTTGGGTGGTGTTTATTCTTTATTTTGAGCTTGTAAGGTAGGACATCCCTGAAATTACCTGTGTGTAAGGATACAGATGATAAGATGCATGATGATTATAATAATGGTTTCTTGTACAGGGCTCATAACTGTCACACACAACAGTCCGGGTGCTTCAATATTATTACCCCTACTTTATGGCTGCTAGCACTCAAGGAGTTTCTTCTTGCAAGGAGCCCATTTCTACACCCGGGTCAAGAGTGAAAAATGTAGCATAATATTTTGCCAATGAAAAATAGTGCTGTGCCAAGGCTTTAACCCATGATCTTCACATCTTAGGTCAAATGCTCAAACCACTCAATGATTCACAAATACATGTACTAAGGGCTTCAAGCATTTCCTGAAGATCTTTAAAGCATTTCTTGAAGGTCTTTAAAGCATTTCTTAGAGGTCTTTAAAGCAATTCTTGCAGGTCTTCAAGCATTTCTTGAAGGTCTTTAAGCATTTCTTGAAGGTCTCAAAAATGGGAATACAGCTGTAACTCAGCTTACATGTTTGCCTTGCTAAAGATATTGAAAGTGGGGACATGACCATAACCTCAAAGGCCCAAATTCACAAAAGAGGTTTATCTTGAACCATGGTCTTAACCATGTTTTAAACCTCCGCCATGTAGTAAAATAAGAGTATATAAGCACATTACCATCCACCCATTGGACATGAGGACATGCGCGTACTATGCTTCATATGGAGGTTTAAACACGTGTTACATAAACCTCTTTCGTGAATTCGGGCCAAAGACTACATCGTCAAGTTCTTCAGTCAAGTTCTTTGAAGCCAAAAGGGCAGTTACCCTGTATTTAACCCGTTGACTAGTGAATTTTCTAATTTCCATAGGCTTAATACAGGAACCATCTGGTTTCCTGTAGGCAATTGGTTAATAACATGAGTTAGAATCCTTCTGACTCTAAGTGGATGATTTGATGGACTGAAGATCTAGGAAGTGCAATTCATTCATTCTCAGGGGGTCAACTGACTGAAGATCTCAGAAATGAGCATGTAAGCACCATCAAGGGAATCACATCCCATTCTGGGCAACGAAGAACTCTTTGGTAAGAATGCAACTATAATACTGGGAATCACATCAGCGTGATGAATGAAGAGCTCTAGTGAGAATGCACGCGTAGCACTGGGGATTGCATCACATTCATAGGCCTAACCCCCGCCACATGCTTGAAAAGACTCACCTCTGAAGTGTCATATGCAAGCATGGAAACATGGGGTGTCCGATGCCTGGACCCATTATGACGACAGAATGGGGGAATGATAAGGTGATGAAAGACAACAAAACGCAGTTCATAAGGGCGCAAGCGATTTACCTCAGGGGATCTTCTAAATGTGTGAATCCGACGATGTCCTTTGACAGCCTATCGGTGGGTGAATGCCTCGCTGGCATCTCTCCCTAATGTGTCAAGTAATGCAATTTGCTATCGTCTACCTACAGCTAGAAGGGTGCTAACCGTATGTAAGAGTATATGAGCCAATGTCCTTCTGGCTCTCAGGGGATGTTTTACAACAGTGTTCCAATTTGACGCCAAGTCCGTTGGCCTCGCTCCCTTGGAGTGGGGCAAGGAGACCTACTGCATACCAGCATGACAAGTGAAAGGTCAAGAGACCTCTGTCAAACTTCTGTAACTGTCTCCAACCAAAACCATTCATCATTTTCCAGCTTTATTTGATCCTTATTGGGCCATTCAATTTATGAATATGTACCACAGATAAGATTTCATATTACCAATTTTCAGGTATGGTTACTTTTTCCATTGTTAATCTTGCTACAAATAATGTACCATGATGGCAAATTTTACAATTAATGAACCCGTTTTGAATTTCAACAAGAATGACAAACTTTTCTAAACACAAACTCGTTAGACTCAATATCCTATTGTTGCTTACTGGTCAAAAACTTAAAATTTCAATCTTTGAGCAACATATATAATCATCATATCGTTTGTTGAGTGCCAGAAGGAAGATAACTCTGTGTTACAGGTTATGAGTAAACGCCCTTCTGGGTCTCAGCATACAATATCCGCAGTACTAGCAGTCAGACTTTCACCCCATCTGTTATGACAGAGCTCATGTGTCTTTCCTGCTTTCCTCTGTATGTTTGTTCGGTTATGTTAGCACTGATTGTTATGGGGGAAAAACCAATTATTTCACCACCGAACATATGGGATTAGGGTAGGTATTTATTACCACTTATAGGAGCTTGACATTTCGTGCTTAATGAGATTCAAAGAACAAATGGCTCATGAGATATCTTCTAGCACATTAGTGGTAAAATTCAATGAATAACAACATTCCTTCTGCCATTATGCCCATTATGCGAATGGTTATTTGCTGGCTATCCCATTGAATGGTGGGAGCAATGTGGTATAAGAATATAGGTAAAGGCTCTTGACTATCATATGAGATATACCGGGTTCGATCCCTTGCTCGGTGCTTACATTTTGACTTGGACAAGGTGTTCTATCCACATTTGTCCCTCCTGACCAGGTGTACTAAATGGGTACTTGCTAATGTGACAGTAATATTAGTTGCAGAGCCCTCAGGAAGAGCAGTATTAAAGATAAAGTTGAGTTCTGGTCATGAGATTGAAATGTGAAAGAAACTGTCTCAAAACAATTGGGAAAGGTTAATTATATAGCACGTAAGAATTGGTGTATGCTGTAAGGTTTTGGAATCACCAAAATAATAAGAAATTGAATCAATCCTCCTGAGATTCACATTCACTCCACACAGAAATGTGTATATGGGACTACACACAAATGTTCGGCCCAAACATTTCAGCTTTTACTTGTCATATTTTGAATGTGAGAGCATTTGAAAAGGACATATCTACTATGATAATATTCCAGACTAATATAAAAAAATGAGAAAGCTCACAAATTATATTTTACCTTTCCCAGAACTCAAGCTTCCCTTTAATAGTGATGAGGATACCCTCTGCAAATAAGATCATACTATTATTGCTATGTCAGAGATAACTCAGGCTGGAATCTGTGGAAAATGTGTGTTATACTATATCAAAAGCAAATTGTATCCACGGGATTAACTCATAATTGCCCCTATTATTTGGATGGTCTACCACTTTTTGAAAAGAACCCAAATAAATCAGCGCTACTTCATAATCATGACTGCATTCATCTTCTTTTTATTCCTGGGGTAAGAGGGATGATAAAAAAAGAAATAAAAGTATTCATGTAATCTACTTGAGAAAATCTGAAATATCTAAGTGAATGACAAGTAAAAGAGAATCACAATGTAGGAACAGAATAAAGTGCAATAAATTTGAATTGAAAAATAAAATGGTATAAACTATTCAAGATGATATATGAAAAATTAAAGAAGATATAAGAAGAATTAAAGCCAGAGAAACGAAACAGGAACAACGCAGAGTAAATGTTGTACAGGAGATTGATACAAATTGATGAAAATGCAATAAAAAATGTAACACCCAAAATAAATAGGCTGGAACAGTATTAAAAAACCAAATGAAGTAGGCAGTTTCATTGGTAAACCTCTCTGAGCAACACATTGCAAATTGCTCTATGGACTCAACAGCTGTGTCCAACACAGAAACAAAATTAGTAGCCCACGCCTGAAAATTCCTCAACAATTGGGTAGTACGTAGAGGGAATAGTCGATATGACTGGCAAAGTGGGTCAGGGGTCTATTTTAAGTTGCAGAATCAGAACGGAGAAATGGGATGAAAGAATTATGATTATCATCTAGCTAGCCATCTTCTAATTGCACGCTGCCCTAGATACAGCGCTTATGCACTGCCATGGTCAGAAATTAAGAAGAAATGAGGGAGACTTGAAACGCCTAGGCTATTGTCTCTAGAAGAAATTACAGAAGCAGCTGTTTTGCTTTATTTGTCTATTCTTGTTAATGTACGTGTTCAGCTTTGTTTGTTTTGACTGTTTTTTAGTTATCATTTTTTATTATGATAATATAATTGGTTTAATCATTCAAGTGTATTTTGATATTATCACTGGTCAATTGTAGTTTGGACAACATGAAACACTAGGGCTAGATATTGGTAATATAAATTGGAAACTAAAGGTAACAAAGTAAATCCTCTGTAAACATAACTAGACTTATAAAACTTTCTTGCTTCATTAAGTTATCACAGAAATCTACTTGTTTCACTGTATTAAAACATTTACAGGCCTGAAGGATTAGTTTCAATATTCAAGTTTTTAGTTACACAATACAAACATCTTATACAAGTAATTCATAGCAGCTATATGAGTGGCCTATCTGAAAAATTATCACTGAAAAAATATCAAGATATTATCATTGCTGCAGGCAATAAAAGGATGTAATGATAATAACGATAATAACACGCTTGTAGTATGCTGGTGTCCATTACTAGAATATGCTTGTGATGCACTGAAAAGAAGATGGACAACATAAGGTAACATTTACAAAAGGCCTATCTGTATAATTAAGTTTTTTAATGAGATCTCCTTCATCAGTCATAAAGCTGCCTAAGAATACACAGCACCAATTTCTGGAGGCATAATCTTATGTATCAATTACTTTATTGATCTCATAGTCTATTGAGAGCCAGAAGGGCGTTAACTCATATACTTTAACACAAAGTTAATGCCCTTCTAGCTCTCAGTAGACATTATTTATCCTTAAGAAAATAATAATAGTAATAAAGTCATCCAGATAGACACTATACCTAAATGTACTCTGAAGGATGTTTAAAATTGTATCATTTGGTGAGAGCTAGAAGGGCATTAAGTATACTCTTACTCAGAGTTAATGCCCTTCTGGCTCTCAGCAGACAATATCTGCACAGTCACCATCCGTATAATATTGTAAACTGAACCCTAAAACTTTCCAATATGTAGAGGTGTTGTGGTCTAGTGGATAAGTCCCCGGACTGTGACCCACAAGGTACGGGTTCAATTCCCTGGCGCAGCACTAGTGTCTTTAGGCAAGACATTAATCTACATTTCCCACACTTGACCCAGGTGAGGAAATGGGTACCTGGCAGAATTAATTCCTTGAAATACTAGAGCGCTGTAAGGGCAGCCATGCTAAAGGTGGGGTAATAATTATGGAGCGCCAGGAGTGTCAAGTCTGACAGACATGTGCGCTACACAAGAACCCACTATTATTATCATTATTTATAAAGTCTAATATCATAACACCAGTAGACTAAAAAACAACCCCAAAACATAGAAGATGTGATGTGGGTGTTGAAAGGTGAAATACTGTTTCAAATAATGAGTGAGTAGCAATTCACTCAAATGAAGCACTATTAAATGGAAGTATCCTGTTTTGTGTTGTGCACACCAACAATAATAAATCAATACCGCTTGCCGTCCATTTTCACGTATTCCAAGAGTTTACTTCCGAGCAGCGTTTGACGGCTTTCAACAAACGCACAAATTATAGCCCTTGCCCAGCGATGCATGCGTAAGGTCTTTCGTTTGAGGCAGCTGATTTTTATACTGATCAATTCTGGCTGGTGCTAAAAAAAGGATACCGCATCGATTTCTAGCGAGATTTAATATTTCCGCACGCCCGGCTGCCCAATGCACTTTGAGGTAAGATGTGAAGTCAGGTGAATAATCAAGGAGTCATTACTACTGATTTGGTTTGATAGGCACTTTCTTCTTTCTTCGGCTTAACCTGTTAACTACCGAATTCTCTTATTCCCATCGGCTTAATACGGGAATTACCTGGTTCCCATGGGGCAATGGCACTGATGAGGGCCCTGTTTCATAAACGTGGTTATCAATAACTAGCTGCCACAGTCCTATGATAAATTTGCAAACAGCCAATCAAATGCCAGGAATTCAGTAGCTTATAACAGTTACTGTAATATTTGTTATTGTTGACAAGCTTTATGAAACAGGGCCCATGCAGTTGTAGAGTTAAATCTTAGAGAGCATGATTTAACTATATTTATGAAAACTGTCCTTTAACCCTTATTCATACATTACATCATAAACTGCAGCTAATAAAAACCATTTTACACATTTTTTTTTTTTGGCAAGTGGGGGAGGGGGGGGGGGGGTGATGAAAAAAATAAACATAACTGCATGCCACAAATGCCCCTAGGGGTAGTCACATATCTGTGTGTTATAAGATACAGAGATGTGAGCACTGGATGTGAGGCGGACTACACTAATATATCATTTTGCCGCTGCGCTTTTTTTTAGTTGGTTTACTGTTGCATGTTTGCACAAGGCTCTAAGCAGTTTTTACAAGGAGGACGCAGAGTAGGAGATAATTGATCATCAATCCCTCATCCGATTCCTGCCACCCCCTAATTCTACATATTTAATCACATACCCAAGTAATGGTAATAACAACTTCATTATGCATGCATATCCATCACATATAATGCTTACAAAGTATGATGTTATTTCAAGTATTATGTCATTATAATAACAACATGCTTATGCACGCATATCCATCACTGTGCTTTTACAAAGTATTATGCTATTACACTGGCATTAGAAATGAGCTGCCACACAAGGAATTCAAGGGATTTAAGGAGGTTCTTACCATTACCCAATAAGCCAGTTTGTCATCATCTCATGGTACAAACGACCCTGAAATGACCCCAATTTGTACGCGTACTCACATTTGTTTTGGTGGACGCGCTACTTGTAAAACATATAAAAATCATACTGGTGCGCGCATTGTGGTGCGTACAAAATGACAGCGTATATAAAGGTCAAGGGTACTCGGTACAAATGACCTTTATCTGCACATTGTAATTATAAACTGGCTTATTACTACACTACAAAGCTGCACAATGCAGATTATATCTTAAAACGGATGCCATACAATACTAATACCATTCAAGTGGCATTGAATATATTCATATCTACATTAGATCTAAATCATAGTCAGATCCAGGGGTTGAACATGGTCAAGGTCCCCATATTGAGGAAAAATGCTACAAAGGGAAATAAGGAGAACAATTAAGTTTAAATAAATATGTAGATAGAAAAAACAATGACTTGTAATCTTTTCATCCTAACCCCTTAATTTACAAAATTTCATTTACATAATTATTATCCATTAAAAAAACATTGATATTCAGCTCAAATGGCAGTGGAAAAAAAAAAAAAAATTCTCCCCAATTTTTTTTTGAATCGGCATCATTACAGAAAAATCTCACGCAACTGAGTATATGTTCACAATTGAAAAAAGAATGTTCATATTCCACAAGTTGTAAAAGAGGGAATATTGTGCACAATGCTTAATGGAACCCATTAAATCTACCATATTGTACAGGATCATGTACATGTGTTGTATCTTATTTCTATCAATCACTTATCTACAATACATCATAACTGAAATATCAAATTACACCAAAGACAGAACAGAGCAGAATTAGCTCTCTCGATTTACAGCATGAGCTAAATCAAACACAGTAATGATATGCAACAAACACAAATTCAAACCTCTAGGAGCTGATATACCTGGTGGCTGGTGCAGCATGGATACTTACTCATATCCATATATCCATGTGTGCCATTTATCAAGAAGTCAAGAATATCATGTGACATCCCTTGACCTTTGACCTAGCATAACAACCAGCATGCTTATTATGCCTCGACTCCAAGACATAATACTCATACCGCATCAACATGTGACTGTGTCACACAACTCTCTCTCACTCACTGTCAATCAACTATACACTAAACAATGCAATCTAACTCTACAACTGATTAAGAGTTGAAAATCTGCTGTCAAGACAAGAATTTGATTGACAAGAGAAAGCTCTAGAATGCCATTTTATGAGGATATAAGTTACCTTGGCCGAGCGTTGCCAGAAATGCTCCCATGATGCCGTGCTTGCTCACTACATGGAGGAAACTGGCCGTCGGCGGTTCGGTTCCGGCCCCTTGCCCGCTGTCCACAGTGACCGCTACAGACAAACAACCAGCGGAAAACAAACAAACACGCGAGCCCCCCTCGAAACGGTTGGCTCCTTAGTCCCCCAGTCACCTCCTCAAAAGGAAGACCGACCAACAGAAGAAAAAAAGAAAGTCTTCACGAGCTATTCCGCCAGGTGGTCGTCTTAACACAAACTCATACAGGTGAAATCCTCAATGTCTTAGAATTGCTTGAAAGAGGGAGTCATGGCAGCATGGTACATCTAACAGCATCAAAGTGCCTTTCTTTTTCTCCTACATGACACGCTTCAGTTTTCTTGGTTACGGCAATCGAGCAAGGCTTATGTGGAAAATGGAGAAACAAGAAAAAGATGCACTAATATGATTTACAATTGCATGCATACAGCTATTACCGCTGTCCTTCCATCACTCCCTCTGTGTGTGTGTGTAGTATTGAGTAGCTGCGTGTGTGTGCTACGGTGTGTATGCCGCCATCGTAGTCCTTGCTGCATATAGTTTCCCCTGCCCCTTCCAAAACAGACACACACATACACAATCGCAATCTCAAATCTGCTCTGCCTTAATGTACATAAACACACATGTGCAAAGGGTGGCAAGACGTAGATGTAATATTCAAGTCCTTGCCTGTCGACGGTCCCTTTTTTTCCTGCATTTTCCCATGTTTTTGCGATTGCCAATTTAGACCTCTTTCGACATGCTTTGCCCCTCTTGATTCCAATGGTAACTGCATGAGAGAAAATTCTCTGTTTTTCTCTGCTACATCAGCGTTTTCCACCTTTTTTCTGCCACTTTCAAGTATTTCATCCAATGACAGGTCTTTGTGCACCACACCCCCCCCCCCCCCCCTCCTGCTACTTAGGGTATGTTTCCATCACACTTCATCTCTTACACATTTAAGGAGGGAGCTCAGAAACTCTAACATTACATTGCAGGACAGAATAGCAAATTTATTTTATCCTCTTCAAACTTTTTAAAAGACTTGTCTAACCACCCAGTGCAAGAAGAAAACCTTAAGTACATCCGCAATACTGAAACCAAGCAGAGGCCATTTTTTAATATCTTGATCAGCTAACCATAAAAATCTCTGTGAAGTCTATACTCCTGTGCTGTTTGCCATGAGACTAACCATCCGTAGCCAAAACCATTTTCCGTTTCCAGATTTCAGTGAACCATATTAAGTCATTTTGCAGGACAAAGTTACAGCTTTTATACAGTAAAGGAGATATAAACTCCCTAAATGATATCAAATGTTAACCGTTATGCTGCCAACAAGTTTACACAAATATCACACATAGAACTTTGCAACAAACTTCATTATTCATAGTATTTCTTTTCAATTCTTTGTCTTGGTATTTAATAAACAACATTTTGTGATATACATCTAACATCACAATTTATGAACAAGTAAAACATTTCAAGAAGAAACTTTCTACACCCTTCCCTCTCAATACTTTATCAAAACTTGGGCAGTGTGAACTGCCTATATGGCACTGAAAAAGTTTCCCGATCGGTTTCTACTCCATTACCCACCTTGCTAGTTATCTCCACAAGAAGTACACGCAGTGTATATCTTATTAAAATGGCAGCAATTGAGTGCAAAAACCACACAATGATATTTATGTTTGGCGGGTGTCAGAACCAATATGCCCCAATGTCACTTATCTCTCAAGTGAAGTTGACATGGAACTGGTTTCCTATTGCCTCACCACATCTGACGTGCAGTAAAACCTCAGTATTAAGATGCAAGCCAGTATCTATGGCAACAAAATAAGTGGTTTGCATGCATTCAAATCTTATTTCCTTTCATTTTATTTACACATGTTTAGCTAATCGTAAAAGTTGGAAATGTACAATCTAAAACATTTCAATTTGCCATCATGAAAACTATCTTTCATTATCATTTTGAAATTTGGGTTGATAAGGTCATATATATTTTTTTTTTTAAATTGTGACAAAACAAGAAACGAGATTTGAATCTTCAACTTATTCCTCCAGTTAAGCTGGCCAACTATTTTGTTCATCAGAATCAAGAAACCTGACCTCCGAAGGAGTCTTCGTGGCTAATTAGGATCTAAGCTTTTTAATCTCATTATTGAATTAAATTTGTCAGGTCAGTTAACAAAATTTGGGGGACAGAATTTACAAAAGCACAATTTTTTGCCAGTGAGTCATATGTATTAAAAGTGTTCATTTTAGATAGGGTGTCACAAAATCAGTGAATGGCACCCTATTTAAAAATGCTAATTTATGCAAAAAACACAAATTCAGTTATGTGTCTGGAAATATAAAAACTAGTTTCTTAATTTTTCATATCCATATTCAAATTTATTTTGCTTTATCTCAGTGTTAAACATTTATGTTAATTTATGCATATGTTAATTTATGCATAAAACACATTCTATGATATACTCACAAAATAAATGTGGAAGGGTTCATATTCTACCACATAGGTTATAGACTGATTAGTTAGATTAAAATAAAATTAATAATTCCAAAAATATTGTAATGTTTACTGATTTTAATGGTAATTTAATATAATTGATTCATATTTACGCACATAATGCACATTTCCAATGACATATCAAGAAATGACTATACAAGCACCTCAAATTTGTAACATATGGGTGAATAAGGTCAGGTTAATGAAGTGACTATGTTAGGTGTGATATTCTGAGTATATTCCTTGACTTTTAAAACTATATTATTATAATTCATGTATTAATGCATAAAACAAAAATACTAAATAGTATATCAATAACCGACTATACCAGCACTTCCAGTTTGATACTCACTGGTAAACAAGGTCAGGTAAATGAAATGACAATGGTAAACTGCAATTTTTAGAGTATATCTCTTGATTTTAATGCAAATATTGTACTATTGAAGAGCTGAAGCTCTTAAATACATGCAATATGAATGGCATTAACACTTTGGATACATGTAATTCCATAATTTGACCAATGGGAAAATTTTGCATGAAGATGTGAGTTATTTTGAAGGGTCCTGTGAGAAAAAATAAATCTATAGGCACAACAAATTCATATGGAAATTTTGGTACATTTTCAAGCACTTTGATTTTTATCTTGTCTAGGTAGATATAGAACAATAATTGGAATATATTAGCAGAATTTTGCATGAAGATGAGATTTAATTTGATGGGTCCTGTGGGGAAAAAATAATGCTATTGCCACAAGAAACACATATAGAAAGTTTGGAACATTTTTAAGCCAATGATATTTACCATGTCAGTGGACTTACTGATTTAATGCATGTAAATTGCATAAATTAGCATAATTTTGCATGAAGATGTGGTTTGATTCAATGGGTCCTGTGGGAAAAAATGAAGCTATTGTCCTAACAAGTACATCTGCAAAGTTTGGTGCTTTTATAAACTCTGCCCCAAACTAAAAAAATATGGCCTTAACAGACCTGACTAAAAAGAGACTGATCTCTAAAGTTTTGATCTCAGCTTTCAATCACACAATTGGATTGATAGATTATAAGGAACAAATTGACAGGGCTAGAAAAGTCGGTGGAAACGGCCCAAACGAGATACTTCTGCTTGCAAACGTGACCCTTTGGACGACGCCCTGTGGCTCAAGATACATGTAAAAGCAGTAGCAGATGGATTCAAGGCACAGACTGGTTGTGCCCTCTCTCCTTTGAAACCATATTGGCATACCTTAAGAACACAACAACAAACATGCCCCTTTAAAAGAAGGGAGTCATTTTTAGAATTGTGCCCCTTTGTTTAAAAATACAAAATCCTGGATCTGCCCCCATTTATATGTGATGCCAGCATGAAAAATTGGAACTGTGCCTCCCCCACTTTGACAAAATCCTAGATCCACCCCTTGCATAAAGGTGAAAAAAGCAAGACAATATGAAGGCAATTAATTCATTGGATTGAGGCAGGAGACATTTAATTTCCTGCCCGAGTCAACAACCTATAAATTAGGGATGTATCTTGCAGGCATATCCATTGGGAGCATTAAAATGAGATGAATCACTTGAATCACTGAGAAAAAATATAATTAAAAAGGTCAAGAAACATTTAACCTCTTGACTTATACTGAATTAATTCATTCCTGAAGGATTTATACAGGAGCTACCTCCTTCCAGAAGGCAATAGGTTAAAAGGATACAAATCAAGCACCTTTATAATAATAATAATAATAATAATAGCTATTTCTTATATAGCGCCTTACCAGTTATGATGTAAACGACCGAGGTGCTTACAGCATTATTACCCCAGTCACAGGATCTAGTTGCGATTCTGCACATTTTCAGTGCACATTCTCCACTCCACTAGGGAGCATTATACTAGCTTCTTCACAGTATTTATTTCATTATTTGAATAATAATATCGTTTCTAAGTTCTCAAAGAACATAGTTATGACAAAGAGTATGAGGCAAATTGTGTCTAAAATGGGGCAATTAAGTCCAAGCTATTTTGTCCAACAGGGTGCCAACCACATCAAAGATTTTAGTATACCTGATCACTTTATCAAGCTAATAATCTTACTAGAGCCTGGATCAGATTGATTGATTGATAAATGATTAACGACACTATCAACACTTGAGTGTCATATAAGTGTCGAACAATAATAATTCTATAAAGTTTTATATGATTATACAATAGAAGTTTTCCTTTCAGATTTCACGCCAAAAAATAAACGTGGATTGGAGATTGTCGATAATAACTAAATATGTTAACTACTTCACCGGGATAACTTCCCTGCTCTTTACGAAAAGAGAAGCAGGTTCTTTTACGTGCAAATGGTGTGACTCTCCTTTACACGGGACCGCCGTCTTAGAGTCTCCTCCGAAAGACTAGGCAATTGGAATGAAATGCCTTGCCCAAGGGCATACCTGTTGTGATTGGGATTCAAACAGTTTCCTACTTAAAATCTAATAAAAAGATTAATCTCTTTAAGAAAATTTACAATGCATGAACGTGAAACATCACTGAATAATGTCTTAAGATCAGGAACATCATAAAAGTTAGTACGAATATGAGCAAAATCAACACATTCAAGAAGAATGTGTTTTACTGTAAGTGTACAATTACATGGAATGCAACGTGGTTGATTTTCTGCTGTAAATAAGTATGCATGTGTCAAGTGAGAATGGCCAATACGAGCACGGGTCAACACAATGTCTTCCCGTCGTTTAGCTAATGGTAGATTATTTTGTGATCCAATTCTTGGTTGATGTTGGTGAAGTTTATTATTTGGATATAGATCCCATAATGCTTGCCATTTATTTTTAATGTAAGTGTTAATCTTTGATTTTAGATCAGTATAAGGTATATTTATTTCTGTTACATCTAAATCGAGAGCTTCTTTTGCCAACTTATCAGCTTTTTCATTTCCTTGAATGCCTGTATGACTTGGTATCCAAGCAAATACTACTCGTTTACCTAATGTACTGATTTTAAACAAAGTTTCTAATAACTGAACAATATAAGGATGCTTAAGATTTTTACTTTGTAAAGCCGTTAAACTAGACAGGGAGTCTGTAAAAATAAAAAAACGTCTTCCGTTAGTGTGTTCTATAACATCCAGAGCCATTTTCAGAGCTGATAACTCTGCTGTATATATAGAAGAAACATTTGGTAATCTAACTTGCCTTCGTATAGGACCACTTATACAAGCCGCACCTACTTTATTCTGATCTTTTGATCCATCGGTATAGATCGCACGATAATTACTGTATTTATGTCTGATTTCTCCAAATTTATTAAGGAAGACTAAATCACTTGTAGAACCCTTTTTAGACGTTCTCAGTGATAAGTCAATTACTGGTTCAGTGATCTTCCAAGGTGGAATATATGGTATTAAGAAAGGAACTATATCAGTAACATCAAGTATATGTGTTAGAGCTTCTTTCATACGTAAACCAAAAGGTTTGATGGCTGATGGTTTACTTGTATAAAAATGGGTATATCGTGGCATGAAGGTACCGTCATATGTTGGATTACGAGAATTATCAGATGAATATCAAGTAGAATTATATTTTCATGGCCATTCATGTTCATGATTCCGTAATATACAATTCCATAATACTTAGTAGCATTACATGTATGGGACAAACTTTGGACTAGCCCAACAAGTAAAAAATACTTTATAGAATTGTAATTCGTTATTTTCCAATTACATCTCCACAAGTCCGTTACTTTGCAAACATTGTAAACATAGTAAAGATGAGGGGAAAAAGACGCATTATTTAATCTCCTCTTCCATCCTTCATTGTCTAATCAGCAATGCACCGCATCTCCGTCAATGGCAGGCCCACTTCCGAAATATTCTAGGCCTCTCCATCACATCAACGGCATCTATGGAAGGCACATGACTAGCTTCCAGCCCGTACTTTTCTTGGAACTTATGCTCATATCCCTGTAGCCCCACAGAGCTAAAAGGCAGATGCATTCATCAAAGTAAAGGGTTTTTGAAAGCCCAAATGAATTTGAAATTTCTTTTTCTGTGAAATGGCAATACTGCTTTATTCATCCCACCACTGTACACCTCAAGACTTACACTGTAAAAGTCAACATTTTTGTGAGGGGTTTATTTCATTTTTGCAAAATTTGCAAGTAGTTGTAGGGTTGCAAATCTAATAACACATAAAAATATGATGGCTAATTATGAGCAAAACTCAGCAAACACATATCGTAAGTAACTTGTGTAAATTATCATGAATATAACAACTCTCAAACGTGTCTGTGTCCCTGTTCGTTGCAAAAATATCTGTACACAAAATATTGGCATTCTGAGTACTTGAAACCTTAGCATTATGTATTAAGTATTATGATGCAAATAAAAGTATGTATCAAAAAGGATTTCTACAGGCCAAATTAATAAGTTACTTTGATATTATCCTTCGAACAAAATGTCAATATCTAGAATGGAACCGTACTGCCATTTCAAAACTGCCTTTGGCACAGAAGGGATTGGAATTGGTGATTGGAATCAGATTTGGGCGATTCCATTCAGGGCGTCCCGTACAACATGTGACATTTATCCACATGTTTCATGCATAAAAGACAAATCTCTTGATATGGCTATGATTATAAGTGGTAATACCAGAAAACTTAATCATTCAATGGTCATATCATAAGATTTTTCATTTTGGATGAAATGCATGGAAAAAAGACAAATGTTGTACAGGACACATTGCACAGAATTGGCCAATTATGATTAGAATTTATATCAAGTAAGAAAATGCAAAAAATTTACATTCGTCAAACAATTGGCCCATTCTAGGAATCTGGAGAGGACCATGGCCAATGTGAAGACAGGAAATCCTCTCTTATCATAATTCATAGAAAAGAATCCATCTTGTAGACAAGATTATTTTATACTAATCCCCTGACGAAATAGTCTACTTTGCCTTTGAATTTATCAGATTATCACTACCAAAGAATCCCCATGGCAACCGTCTCCCTAACCATCTATCCATTAAGGACCACGTATGGGAATGCTTAAGGGACGATTTAACCCACTGCCTCTGGGAATGGGGAAGTTCCTCAACCAAGTCCAGGGAGATGAGTGAATCCAGCAGTAATTGGGTTAAGTCTCAGAATTAACCCATCCAGTTTCTTTGGTAGGATGAATATTCCGATGTGAATGCCTTCCATCTTACAGGTGTTTACGCAGGATATAGGATGTCAATTTTGCGGAGGTTGCTCCAGGCTTTGCATCTGTAATAGCATCTTGTATCATATCACCTAGATGTCTTCTTTTTCAAGGGTCACAGGTTTTTTAGGACACCATACATGTATATGTGAAAGTCTTGCTTAAACTGACGTGCATAATGAGGAATATGGAACACTGGGGGTGTGAATTCAAGTAGATTTTCTCTGCGAGTATTTCTATGAACTTATATTATATGTAACGAAAGCTAATGTCTAACGCAGGAAATCCTGATCTGATATTCATTTCACTCTACAATTAATGCCATCATAAAAGAGCAAAATTACATCTATTACGAATAGAGTAGTGTACGGGTAATGGGAAAAGCATACATGCGAATTTACAAAGAAAGAAAGAAAATTTGTCCGGATTGTTTTGAAGGTAGCTTCCAATGTGAGTAATTTGATTTGATGAATGAGTGATGATTTTGGACCACAGCTAAGTACTACCGGGTAGTTTTGAGCCAAGACAAAGATTGATGCATATGTTTCATTTTGACAAAAACCTTAAACTGTTTTTCTTTTGTATTGAAAATGGAGTTGGATCAAGGGTTTGTTCTGTTTAAGCATTACATCATATCTGAAATTATGTCCAATCTCTTAAAAGCATAATCATTGGGGAAAATATCAAACAAACAACTTTGCGTTTACATGAATTCTTACTTTTTTCTCTGTAAGCTTTACTGACATTTCAAACACTGCAATCAGAATAAGGACCAGATGACCCCTGAGATATTATTGACATATCTATCATAAATCTTGAAATAAAAGAGATCACTTTGTTTTTCAAAGAAAGGAGTATAATGAATTGATTTAATCTACTAATCCCTTCCCTTAAAAATAAAAGAACCCACTCAATGCCAAAGCAAAGCTGACATTCCATGACATTTCTAAGCAGGTTTCATCAAGAATTGCATCTTCTGAAAGATCTGGAAAGCACTGCAGCCAAGACAGTGACCCTGGGCATCATCTATGAAAGCGTTCATAGCTCCACTTTTTAGGGACAGAAACAGAGTTTTGATATGCGTGTAGTTAAAAACATGTTTTTTTTTTCCACAGCTTTTTTTTTGCAGGAAAAACAGTTTCAAAATACACAAAAAGGTGCATTTCAAAACAAGGTTTCTCCAAAATCATGGTTTCTGGGGGAGCTGTATAAATGCACCATCATTTGTAAATGTGTTTATATGACTTCTTAAAAACGCACTTTCTTTTCACATTCGCTGTCTAATCAAGGCTGCTACGTGCAGAAAAAAGTATGCGCCCCAACTTGACCTGTACCATCAGAGGTGGCATGTGCAGTGCGTGTGAATCTAACAACTGAATTTGCCAGGAGGAAAGAGGGATAAAGAGGGTACTGTGAAAAAAGGCGTTTCAAAACTGCTTTTCAATATGCTGTTTCTGGCTTTGCAAAAGAGCTGTATTAACACAACCTATGAACAAACAAGCACCCAAGAAGATTACCAGAAGACGTATGGCGCAATTATCGATTTTGACTTTTCGTGACTAAGGCACAGGAAACAAGGAGGGGTCGGGATGTAATTACATCCGTGACTTAAACCTTTCTGGTAAAAGACTTTGAAGACATCACTGATCAATCACTGAAGGGGGGTTGGAAGCAAAAACATTTGTGTTGACAGATTTGCTTTGTGCTTGTCCAACAAGGCAATAGAGCACAGCAAGGAATTATGGGTGATGCAGATTGCTGGTTACATTCAACGGGGGCTAAAAATAAATTTTCTTTATATTTGTTTATGTCTGGAAGCATAGAGCACAACCAATTAAAAAAAAAAAAAAAAAAAACTCCTCTGGAATACTTGCATTTCCAAGGCCCCATAAATTCCAATGTTGATTTTGTATAATTTACCCTTTGCAGATAATATCTTGTGTTACTGCTGATTTGCACAATTTCATTTCATTTCATTTGTTTATTTCTGAACAGAAGTACAAGTACATTTACATTAGTTTACATGTATGGAAACAAAATTACAACAGAACGTGGAGAGCTCTCCAAGATAAGCAAAAGGCTTGGTGTCTAGAGAGCCTTTACTATCACTGACATATGGCATTGTTTCTGCACTTCCATGTACAATTCACAGATACAGATCTAGGAGGGATGAGTAAATTTCCACCTGGAAAAAACTTGTATTTTATTGTATTTGAAACTGTTGATTTAGATTTTAAATGAACTTTAATATGCAAAAAAAAAATTGTCTCAAATCCCTCATTTTTTATATTTTCCATTCTGTTTCTATACACACTTCAGAGATTAGCATTTTTATATCTTTAAGTCTTCATAAACTTTCACCATTTAGCCAAGCATATCATAAAATATAAAAATCCTTTTCACAAAGTCAACAAAAATACCTAGGAAAAATAGAAGCCAAGATATCATCTCCATTAGGCAAAAATAAAACTATAAAACTCATTTCAAATGAACTTTTCTGGAGAGGAAATAAGGCCTGATCAAAATTCAGAAGTAAATCATATCACCCTTTCTCCTACTTATATTAAGGAGTGACAGACAGCACTCCCAAGATTAGTATACAGATTTACAGCAATTAAAATGGAAATGGCAAAGTATTACAACCTGCATACAAAATTGGGATAGAACTTGAAAAAAAGGTGAGAAGTTATAATAAAGGAGAGATAGAGAGAGAGAGAGAGAGTGAATATTAGAGGAGAAAAATAGAAAGATGGGAGAAAACTCTAGAATTTGGAATTCATTTAAAGCTTCCATATGGTGCAGTATGATGCGCAATGATTTGAGATGGTTTACATTCAGCAAGTCTGGTCAACAGAGGGGGGTGTTTAAAAAGAGAGAGGGGCTCACATAGGTGCAAAGAGGATAAGCTTGGGAGATTGGTGAGATGATGGCTACAGAATGGGAGAGAGAGAGGTGTCCTAGTTATCAGCTATAACAATTAGACATCTCGTGTCTGATAATGAGAAGTGTCAATGTAGCAGTCATCTAAGACTAAAGCGAGACGAGAAGGCGGTATATATCTGATGGTGAAATGTTGACCTTCGATCCTAATCAATTTTTCTTTGTCATCATCTAGAGAAAAAATATTTGTAAAGGGCTGACTAATTTTGGTGAATCAGGAGAAAGAGAAAAGAGAGATATATGCTATGATAATTAGACATGTCGTTCTAATGATGAGAAGCGTCAATGTAGCTGTCCTCTGAGACTAGGGCAAGACAAGAAAGCGGTATATAGCTGATAAAAATAGAAATTCTCAGAAGTAAGATATTGATGAAAAGAGATAAAGAGAGAGATATGGAGTGAGACTGCACTAATATATGTCAGGAGAGATAGGGGGGGGGGGGGGAGAGGGATCAAGTTTGAGATGGGCCATGAGACGGCCACGACACAAACAAACAAAAATTGCATTAACCACCTTTTTGCCCTCCAGTGATCATTTCTGAAGAGTGATTTCCATCTCTCAGAGTGAGAGACAGACTGTCCAAAGGCACGGGACCATAACACGTTCACATCTGTATGAGACAGGGAACGTGAGGGCGCATCTAAATTGAATCCCGAGCCAAGTCTGGCGATTCGTCTCAAGCAGGTGTCTGGAATGCTTGAAAAGCCGGCGGGTATAA